>JAHIAM010005636.1:0-35244 GCA_021605205.1 Aegilops longissima | reverse complement strand
GGGCACGCCACGCCTCGGCTCCGCCCGGCGCCGCCCGGTCGCACCGCCGCCTCCTCGCCGCATCCGGCGGCCCAAGGATCGGCCGCCTCACCGCGCCGCCGCCCGGATCCGCCGGCCGGCCGCCTCGCGGAGTTCGCCCGATCCAACCTCGACCCGTTGACTTTTCCCATGAGGTCGAAATTCTTCCAAGTCCCCTAATTCTTGCATTTTCATGCCCTGTTCATCATGCCATAACTCCATGATAGCTGCTCCGTTTTGTGCGTATAATATGTCAAATTGTTCGTCTCGACGAGTATGTCATTTCATCTAATTGCATCATATTCATTTGAGCTCATCGTGATGCCCGAAATGCTGTTAGAAGAGGGCTATGTGATGTTAGTTTCAGATTCTTATCGTAACATGCACTTTTGTCATTTTGCCATGATTGATGTGTGCACCCTATGAACTTGAGTCCTACATGTGTTTTGTAATATGCCATGCCATATTTACAGGGGTGTATGCCATGTATTTTTTTGATCTCTGTGGTGACTAGCACAAGCATGCAAACTAGGCTTCATGATGTTGCTGATTTCAGCCCCTGTTCTGCTGATATTTTTATGCCATGTAAACTTGATGCTACCGAGAGATCCATGCTTATTTTGAGATACTTCAGTAAGGATGTTTTGCACATATGGTTATTATTTATCCATCCATGCCCTTGTTTGCAATTATGGAGTGCCATAGCTTGAGTCAATCGAGCTCTACTTTTGCTATAAAATGTTTCCTGGGAGATTGTTTACATGTTATTCAATTTTGCCAAGGTTGTTGTTAGTGATCCATGCACTCTATGAACTTGCTTTTGCCATGCTTAGATTCATAAACATGTCTTATTACTGTGAGTTGCCTTGCCATGCCATGTATTGCTCTGTGGTGAGTGGATCAAGCTCACCAACATGCCTACTTGTTATCTGTTTATGCCATGCTCCAGTTTTTCACGAAGTCTGAATCTGTTTATGTTTTTGCTATATTCACATGCTTGCAACTGTATTTTCTGATCCCTTTTGGCTTATGGTCACTAATGGACTTTTGTTCTATGAGATTAGTAGATTCATGCCATGCCTTTGTTTGCCATGATAAGTTCCTGTAACATGTTGTTTGACAGCTCTAAACATGTTAACCTGATGTTATTTCTGCCATGTCCTGTGAATTCTGCCAAGTCTGTGAAACTGTTATTATTTGCAATCTTGCCATGTCCTTTTGAGCATGTTCTGGTGATTTCTGGAGATAGATCAGTGTTCATGTTTTATAATGCTTTACCTGTACTTCATGCCCATGCCTTTGGTTTTCATATTGAGGTGCTGTAGCATATTGTTTTGATGCTTGCAATATGCCTATTTGCTGTTTTGGACAGATTGTTGCTATGACTTTGTATAGAGTGTATGTGTTGAACCGTTGCTCCGTTTTGAGTGTGCTCTATCTGAAACTTGCTTGATTTTGCATGTAGTTTCATATTATCATGTTGCATCCTTGTTTTGAGGTGTTTGCTTGATGTTGGTATGCATTTTGCATTAATGCCATGTTTAACTTGTTTTGCTCATATCTTCTAGGCCGTAGCTCCGAATTAAATGAACTTTATATGTAACTTGACTAGAATTTCGTGAAGATCATCGTGGTGCATCTTAAGTTGCTGTTTAACAACTTGAACGTAAGGTTTATTCAGATCTGGACCAATTTCGAAATTTGCATATGAGGACTTACCGGAATTGTTATGTGTTGTTTCCGACCTCATTTAAACTTGCTTTGATTTGTTGCTCTTGTTTGCATCATCTCTTGCCATGAGCAGCTTCATGTAGTCTTGTCATGCATCATGCTTGTTTGTGCATCATGCCTTGTCTATGTGTGGTGTGTTTACTATGTTGTGTGCTCCTTCTTGTTAGTTCCCGTTTCGTTGCGATCGTGAGGGTTCGTTCGTCTATGCTTTGTTCGTCTTCGTGGCTTCTTCTTCTTCATGGACTCGTTCTTCTTTCTTGCGGGATTTCAGGCAAGATGACCGTTACCCTGGATCTCAGTACTATCATTGCTATGCTAGTTGCTTCGTTCTATCGCTATGCTGCGCTACCTATTACCTGTTTATCAAGCCATCCCAAATTGCCATGTCAACCTCTAACCTTTCGACACCTTTCCTATGCAAACCGTTGTTTGGCTATGTTACCGCTTTGCTCAGCCCCTCTTATAGCGTTGTTAGTTGCAGGTGAAGATGAAGTTTGTTCCTTGTTGGAACATGGAGATGTTGTTCCTTGTTGGAACATGTTTACTTGTTGGGATATCACAATATGTCTTATTTAATTAATGCATCTATATACTTGGTAAAGGGTGGAAGGCTCGGCCTCATGCCTGGTGTTTTGTTCCACTCTTGCCGCCCTAGTTTCCGCCATATCGGTATTATGTTCCCGGATTTTGCGTCCCTAACGCGGTCGGGTGATTTATGTGACCCCTTGACAGTTCGCTTTGAATAAGACTCCTCCAAAGAAGGCCCAACATTGGTTTTACCATTTGCCTCACCTAGCCCTTTTTCCCTTGGGAGTCGCGCTCTCAAGGGTCATCTTCATTTTAGCCCCCCCGGGCCAATGCTTGTCTAAGTGTTGGTCCAAACTAGAGCCACTTGTGGTGCCGCCCCTAGGCAACTTGGGGTATCGTCGGTTGCCGTACGTAGTGTTCATCTGGTCGTGGCCTGAGACGAGATAGGCGCGGCTACTATCAGGATGTCGGCACGCCGGGAGGTCTTGCTGGTCTTGTTTTATTGCTGTCGAAATGTCTTGTAGCCGGGATCCCGAGACTGATCGGGTCTTCCCGGGGAGAAGGAATATCCTTCGTTGATCGCGAGAGCTTATCATGGGCTAAGTTGGGACACCCCTGCAGGGTTTGAACTTTCGAGAGCCGTGCCCGCGGTTATGTGGCAGATGGGAATTTGTTGATATCCGGTTGTAGTAAACTTGAAGCAAACTCTTCTAAAATACACGAACCGTGTGCGTAACCGTGAGTGTCTCTTTTCGGGGTGGATCGAGAGGAGAACATGGTTTCTGGGTTATGTTTGACGTAAGTAGGAGTTCAGGATCACTTCTTGATCATTACTACTTGACGACCGTTCCTTTGTTTCTCTTCTCGCTCTCATTTGCGTTGGTTAGCCACCATATATGCTTAGTCGCTGCTGCAACCTCACCACTTTACCCCTTCCTTTCCCATTAAGCTTTGCTAGTCTTGATACCCATGGTATTGGGATTGCTGAGTCCTCGTGGCTCACAGATTACTACACCACCAGTTGCAGGTACAGGTTTGCGATGATCATGACGTGAGAGCGATGTTTGCTTGTATTGGAGTTCTTCTTCTGCTTCTTCTTCGATCAGGGGATAGGTTCCAGGTCGGCAGCCTGGGCTAGCAGGGTGGATGCCGTTTGAGTTTCTGTTTATGTTTCATCCGTAGTCGGATGTTGTTCTTGTATTTGATGTTGATGTATTCTTGTGGCATTTGTGCCTTATGTATGTATACCAACTATTATGTAATGTTGATGTAATGATATCCACCTTGCAAAAGCGTTTCAATATGCTGGTCTATCCTTGGTGGGACCTTCGAGTTCCTTTTGGATAGGGTCGCATATTGGGCATGACAAGTTGGTATCAGAGCCTCGACCGACCCTAGGAGCCCCTTGATTGATCGTGTAGTTTGGCCGTTGTTGAGTCTAGAAGAAAACTGTTTTCGGAGTCTAGTTATATCGGAGAGTAGGAATTCTTTTTAATCCTCAGCCCCTTCGTCGCTCTGGTGAGGAATCTTGACGTAGGTGTTTTGAATTACTCCTCTTCCCGTTCAAATTTTTCTTTAGGATCACGTGGTTAGTTTCGTGAGTTGTCCATCCTCTTTTGTCCGGTGCATTTCTCGTCAAGTCGACTCGACCATCTTCATCTTTGCCAAGTTCAATCCTCAGTTCTTCCTCCGACGTCGTTGTTTTTCCTTGTCCGAAGTTGTCTTTGTTTTTCCCACCCGCCCACCCTTCTTCTTCTCGAAACCGGAGTCCGTAATCGAGTATTGATCCTACTCGTGCGAAGTCTTTTCTTTCTTTCCTCGATGATTTCAACTGGTGTTTTCTCTTCAAGATATTCGTCGGTTTCCCCTTCCAAGTTGTCTTTGTTTTCCCGCCCTCCCACCCTTTTCTTCCGGAGTTCGAGTTTCTTCCGACCATCAATTTCATTCGTGTGGAGCCTCTTCAGTCTTCCCTCAGTTATTTCAACCGGTGAATTTCTCTTTTGTTCGACATTCTTCATTTCTTTTCCGGTGGAATCAATTCAAGTTTTTCGGGTTGATCTTATTCTTTTCCCTCGGCTCAAGTGTTTTCCTTGCTCGTTTGCATCTCGCCATTCAATCATCCCGGAGTTCGTAAGATATCTCAGGAGATTCGTCTGTCTTCTAATTAATTCGAGGTTGTCACCTCATTCAAATATTTCAATCGTTCCGGTGCATCATCTATCTGTTCAACAATCCTTTTCAACGGTGGTATCTCTTCAGTGGGCCCATAACCCACAGGTCTTTTCCCAGGATCTTTCCTGACTCTTCTATTTCCCCGGAGCTATTCCCAATTCTTTTCAAGTGTGACGTAAGAATGGATTCCATCAGTCACATACCTTTTTCAAGATCGATTTCAAACCATTTCATTGTTGACTCAACCTCTTTGCTTTTCATTCTACCGGAGTACCTCAGTTATTTTGGTGGTGTTTCTCGTCATCATTTGAAGACCGAAGAAGAGAATTTTTCCTCTAAATCTTTTCCGTTCTCCCGGAGATTCGCGGTGCTAGCTCGATGTTATCCTATCTAATTGTTTCAAGTCATGCAAATTCTTTTCATTCATCCGAAGTATTTCAGGAGTTGCTTTCTCTCTCGATAATCCAGAGGCCATCTTTTCGGAAGATTTCTTTGTTCTAAGTTTTCAGATTCGTTCTCCAATTATTCTATATCGGTGCCCTTTCGTTCGTCTCAATATTCTTCGGTGCTTCGTTCAAGCATTCGTCAATCAGTCCGCGATCTCTTCGTTCTCCTGTCTCTAATTTTCCCTCAAGTATCTTCGTGGTTTCTAATTCTTCCCGGTGATTCATTCTCTTTCATCAGTCATTTTCGAATTCTTACGGTGGTTCATTCAAGATTCTTTTTCTTTGATTATCATATTAATCCATTCTTTCTTTTGAATCCTACCGGTGGTTCATGAAGACCTTCTCAAGTTTGCGATATGTCACTTCTCAATTCTTTTTCAAGTAGAATAAGTAGTATGCAAAAATCCATTGCTTGTCTGTCACGCCCAATATGCGACCCTATCCAAAAGGAACTCGAAGGTCCCACCAAGGATAGACCCGCATATTGAAACGCTTTTGCAAGGTGGATATCATTACATCAACATTACATAATAGATGGGGATACATACACAAGGCACAAATGCCACAAGAATACATCAACATCATATACAAGATCAACATCCGACTACGGATGAAACATAAACAGAAACTCAAACAAAATCCACCCTGCTAGCCCAGGCTGCCGACCTGGAACCTATCCCCTGATCGAAGAAGAAGCAGAAGAAGAACTCCAAACAAGCAACATCGCTCTCACGTCATGATCATCGCAAACCTGTACCTGCAACTGGTGGTGTAGTAATCTGTGAGCCACGAGGACTCAGCAATCCCATTACCATGGGTATCAAGACTAGCAAAGCTTAAAGGGAAAGGAAGGGGTAAAGTGGTGAGGTTGCAGCAGCGGCTAAGCATATATGGTGGCTAACATACGCAAATGAGAGCGAGAAGAGAAACAAAGGAACGGTCGTCAACTAGTAATGATCAAGAAGTGATCCTGAACTCCTACTTACGTCAGACATAACCCAGAAACCGTGTTCTCCTCTCGATCAACCCCGAAAAGAGACACTCACGGTTACGCACACGGTTGGTGTATTTTAGAAGAGTTTGCTTCAAGTTTACTACAACCGGATATTAACAAATTCCCATCTGCCACATAACCACGGGCACGGCTTTCGAAAGTTCAAACCCTACAGGGGTGTCCCAACTTAGCCCATGATAAGCTCTCGCGATCAATGAAGGATATTCCTTCTCCCCGGGAAGACCCGATCAGTCTCGGAATCCCGGCTACAAGATATTTCGACAACAATAAAACAAGACCAGCAAAGCCGCCCGATGCGCCGACAATCCCGATAGGAGCTGCACATATCTCGTTCTCAGGGCAACACCGGATGAGACATCCTACGAGTAAAACCAAACCTCGAGTTTCCACGAGGGGGCCCCGCAGTCTACTCGGTTCGGGCCAACACTTAGACAAGCATTGGCCCGGGGGGGGGGGGGCTAAATAAAGATGACCCTTGGGTTAAATACTCCCAATGGAAATGTAGGTGGTGGTGAGGCAAATGGTAAAACCAATGTTGGGCCTTCTTTGGAGGAGTCTTATTCAAAGCGAACTGTCAAGGGGTCCCATAAATCACCCGACCGCGTTAGGGACGCAAAATCCGGGAACATAATACCGATATGACGGAAACTAGGGCGGCAAGAGTGGAACAAAACACCAGGCATAAGGCCGAGCTTTCCACCCTTTACCAAGTATATAGATGCATTAATTAAATAAGATATATTGTGATATCCCAACAAGTAAACATGTTCCAACAAGGAACAACATCTCCATGTTCCAACAAGGAACAAACTTCATCTTCACCTGCAACTAACAACGCTATAAGAGGGGCTGAGCAAAGCGGTAACATAGCCGAACAACGGTTTGCTAGGAAGGGTGCAAAAGGTTAGAGGCTGACATGGCAATTAGGTAGGCTTGAGCAGCAAGTGATAGGTAGCGCAACATAGCGAAAGAAAGAAGCAACTAGCATAGCAATGATAGTAGTGAGATCCAGGGTAGCGGTCATCTTGCCTGAAATCCCGCTAGGAAGAAGAACGAGTCCATGAAGAAGATGAAGCCACGAAGACGAACCAAGCGTAGCCGAACGAATCCTCACGATCGCAACGAAACTGGAACTAACAAGAACAAGCACACAACATAGTAAACACACCACACATGAACAAGACATGATGCTCAACCAAGTATGATGAATGACAAGGCTATATGAAGCTACTCATGGCAAGAGATGATGCAAACAAGAGCAACGCATCAAAGCAAGTTTAAATGAGGCCGGAAACAACATATAACAATTCCGGTAAGTCCTCATATGCAAATTTCGAAATTGGTCCAGATCTGAATAAACCTTATGTTAAAGTTGTTAAACAGCAAGTTAAGATGCACCAAGATGATCTACACGAAATTCTAGTCAAGTTACATATAAAGTTCATTTAATTCGGAGCTACGGCCTAGAAGATATGAGCAAAACAAGGTAAACATGGCATTGATGCAAAATGCATACAAACATCAAGCAAACACCTCAAAACAAGGATGCAAAATGATAATATGAAACTACATGCAAAATCAAGCAAGTTTCATATAGAGCACACTCAAAACGGAGCAACGGTTCAACACATACACATGAAACAAGTTTAAAGGACAAGCTGTCCAAAACAGCAACTAGGCATATTACAAGCATCAAAACAACAAGCTACAGCATCCCAACGTGAAAAAAAAATGCATGGGAATGATGTACAGGTAAAGCATGACAAAACATGAACACTGAGCTATCTCCAGAAATGGCTAGAACATGCTCAAAAGGACATGGCAAGATTGCAAATAATAACAGTTTCAGACTTAGCAGAATAACAGGACATGTCAGAAATAACATCAGGTTAACATGTTTAGAGCTATCAAACAACATGTTACAGGAACTTATCATGGCAAACAAAGGCATGGAATGAATCTACTAATTGCATATAACAAAAGTCCCTTAGTGACCATAAGCCAAAAGGGATCAGAAAATACAGTTGCAAGCATGTGAATATAGCAAAAACATAAACAGATTCAGACTTAGTGCAAAAACTGGAGCATGGCATAAACAGATAACAAGTAGGCATGTTGGTGAGCTTGAACCACTCACCACAGAGCAATACATGGCATGACAAGGCAACTCACAGTAAGAAGACATGGCATAGAAGCTATACATGGCAAGAACAACATCATAGCATACACGGATCAACTACAACAACCTTGGCAAAATTGAATAACATGTAAGCAACCTGCCAGGAAACATTTTAAACCAAAAGTAGAGCTCGATTGACTCAAGCTATGGCACTCCATAATTGCAAACAAGGGCATGGATGGATAGATAATAACCATATGTTCAAAACATCCTTACTGAAGTATCTCAAAATAAGCATGGATCTCTCTGTAGCACCAAGTATACATGGCATAAAAATATCAGCAAAACATGGCTGAAATCAGCAACATCACGAAGCCTAGTTTGCATGCTTGTGCTAGTCACCACAGAGATCACAAAACTACATGGCATACAACCCTGTAAATATGGCATGGCATATTACAAAACACATGTAGTACTCAAGTTCATAGGGTGCACACATCAATCATGGCAAAAATGACAAAAGTGCATGTTCTGATAAGAATCTGAAACTAACATCACATAGCCCTTTTCTAACAGCATTTCGGGAATCAAGATGAGCTCAAATGAATATGATGCAATGAGTTGAAATGATGTACCCGTCGAGACGAACAATTTGACATATTACACGCACGAAATGGAGCAATATGCAGAGAGTTATGGCATGATGAATATGGCATGAAAATATGCAGATCTGAGGACTTAGCAGAATCTCACCCCGGGGAAAATTCAACGCGGGATGAGGTGGTGCGGGATGAGGGGATCCGGGGCGCAGGGAGGCCGTTTGGATCGCGGGACGGGTGGATCTCATCCACCCGTCCGGATCTGACCGGAGACGGGCAAGGACGACGACGGGGAGCTCCGGCGAGCGGCGCCAGCGGACTGGCGAAGTCCGGCGAGGAGGCGTCGGCCTCGGGCGGCGCCCGCCCGGCGAGGGGCGGCGGGCGGGCAGAGGCGCGCCGGGCGGGCGGCGGCGGCGGCACACGCGGCGCGGGCGCGGCGGCGGGAACGGCGGAGGCCGAGGGCTCAGCGAGGGCACTCAGCGACCGGGCAGGCGGGCGGGCGCGGGCGGGAGAGAGATGGGCGGCGGCGCGCGGCGCAACACGGAGCTTCGCGCGCAGCATGGCCAGTCGGGCCCGGGCGGGCAGCGATGGGCTGGCGGGCCAGCGCGCGGGCGGAGAGAGAGAAGTGGCAGCGCTGACGTGGCGAGGTGGGATTCGTCAGGACGGTGGGTGGACATGTCCGGCGCCGGGCGGACGCGTCCGGCGCGCGGAGGAAGAAGGAGCTAGGGTTTGGACCCGAAAATTTCGGGGGAGGCACATATTTATAGGTTCTGGGAGCTAGGAGAGTCCAAATGAGGTGCGGTTTTCGCCCACACGATCGTGATCGAACGACCGAGAGCATGGAGGGGAGTTTGCTGGGTTTTGGGCCACTTTGAAAGGGTGTTGGGCTGCAAGATAAAAGAGGCCTTTGCGGTTACCCGGTTAACCGTTGGAGTATCAAACGACCTCCAAATGGCACGAAACTTGACAGGCGGTCTACCGGTGCTATACCAAGGTCGCTTGGCAAACCTCGGACCATTCCGAGAAAGTTTAACACCCGCATAGGAAAGAGAGGCAAAAGGGGGCGCCGGGAGACATAGGAGTGCCAGATTGGAAAACGGACAACGGGGAAAATGCTCGGATGCATGAGACGAACACGTATGCAAAATAAAATGCACATGATGACATGATATGAAATGCAGATGATGACATGGCAAAGTGCAACACGCAAGCACACGACATGGCAACGACGGCGAATAATTGAAGGACACCTGGCGCATCGAATCCGGGGCGTTACAACACTCCTCCACTAACAAGAGATCTCGTCCCGAGATCTTAGGACCGAGACGGAAGGGAAAAGGGATGAGGTGAAACAAGAACTCAAGAGAAGAAGCAAAGAATCGAGAGCACTCGAGAAGAAGAGAGGAACGACGAGAATGACGAGAATCGAAAGCGCACGGAATCAGATAGACTATGGAACAACTCGTTCTAACCGGAGTGGTTAGAATGAGAAAAGAAACGAATAAGACTGAAAGGATTTAGGCAGCACTCCGGCTAAAACATGGAGGAATAGAACACGAGCTAGAGAGGATCGAATGATACTTGACGACATAAGCCACGTAATGCCTCCGGAAGAATTGAAAGAATTGAAAAGAACTTAGATAGAAGGATTGAATGGAGTTGTAGAGAAAAATCACCACCGAGAAGAATAAGATTGTTGTGGACTTATGGATAACCTCTCAAAATTATGAGGTGATAACCAACCACAAGCAGAAAAGATTAAATAGCTGAGAAGAACGAAGAAATGCAAAACTCCACTTCAAAAGAATACGAAGATTTAATTGCACTTTGAGATGCAAGAAGAAAAGGTACTTGAATTCCTCCAAAAGAATCTTGATGAACACTTGAAGAATGAATTAAATCATGACGAGCCACCGTGAAGAACTCCGGTAACAAAAGGATGATGAGATAGAATGAAGGAAGAAAGAATAAGATGAGCGTTGCGATGATTTAGATGGAGGTTCCGACGAGATGGCCGAGGAAATTTTTGAACTCCGGAAAAGAAAAGACGAACGACTTAGATCCGAGAAAATCTCTCATCATGAACAAACTCCAAAGAAAGAATTAATCAACTTGACCACGATGAAATGAGAATAAGAATTATGTTATGCTTATCCTTCATCAAATTAAATTGATGACAAGCAATGGATTTTTGCATATTACTTATTCTTCTTGAAAAAGAATTGAGAAGTGACATATCGCAAACTTGAGAAGGACTTCATGAACCACCAGTAGGATTGGAAAGAATGAATGAATTAATATGATAATCAAAGAAAAAGAATCTTGAACAAACCACCGTAAGAATTTGGAAATGACTGATGAAAGAGAAAGAATCACCGGGAAGAATTAGAAGACCAAATATGCTCGAGGGAATTAAAATGCAAGAGAACAAAGAGAACATGAGCTGATTAAAGAACACTTGAACGAAGCACCGGAAGAATATTGAGATGAACGAAGGGGCACGGATATAGAATAATTGGGGAATGAATCTGAAAACTTGAAACGAAGCAATATTCTGAAAAGATGGCCTCCGGATGATCGAGACGGCAAAAACAACTCCTGAAATACTCCGGATGGATGAAAAGAATTGCACGACTGGAAACGATTAGATAGGATAACATCGAGCTATCACCATGAATCTCCCGTAGAACGGACAAGATTTAAGAGGAACTCTTCTTCGGCCTTCGAATATCGATGGGAAACACCACAAAAATTACTGGGATACTCCGGGAGAATGAAAAACGAAGAGGTTGAGCCAACAATGAAATGATTCAAAATCGATCTTGGAAAAGGCAAGTGATTGATGATATTCATTCTTATGTCACACTTGAAAAGAATTGAGAATAACTCCGGGGAAATTAGAAGAGTCAGGTAAGATCCTGGGAAAAGACCTGTGGGTTAGGGCCCACTGAAGAGATACCACCGTTGAAAAGGATTGTTGAACAGATAGATGATGCACCGGAATAATTGAAATATTTGAATGAGGTGACAACCTCGAATTAATTAGAACACAGACGAATCTCCTGATATGTGTTGAACACTTCGGAAGGATAAATTGGCGAGAGGCGAACGAGCAGGGAAAACACTTGATCCAAGGAAAAGAATGTGATCAACCCGAAAAACTTGAATTGAGTGCACCGAAAAAAGGAATGAAGAATGTCGAACGAAAAGAGAAATTCACCGGTTGAAACAGTTGACGAAAGACTGAAGAGGCTCCACACGAATGGAATTGATGGTCGGAAGAAACTCGAACTGCGGGAATAATAGGGTGGGAGGGCGGGAAAACAAAGACAACTTGGAAGGGGAAAAACGACGAATAACTTGAAGAGAAAACACCGGTTGAAATCATTGAGGAAAGAAAGCAAAGACTTCGCACGAGTAGGATGGATACTTGATTACGGACTCCGGCTCTGAGATGAAAAGGGGTGGGCGGGTGGGAAAGAAAACAACTGAGGATTGAACTCAAACATGAAGAGGTTCGAGTCGACTTGACGAGAAATGCACCGGATCAAAAGAGCTGAGGAACAACGATCGAAAAACCAACTGCGTGATCCTAAAGAAAGTTTGAAGGGGAAGAGAAGTAATTCAAAACACCTACATCAAGATTCCTTACCAGAGCGACGAAGGGGCTGAGGAGTAAAAAGAAATCCTACTCTCCGATATAACTAGACTCAGAAAATAGTTTTCTTCTAGACTCAACAACGGCCAAACTACACGATCAATCAAGGGGGCTCCTAGGGTCGGTCGAGGCTCTGATACCAACTTGCCGACACCCTCATATGCGACCCTATCCAAAAGGAACTCGAAGGTCCCACCAAGGATAGACCCGCATATTGAAACGCTTTTGCAAGGTGGATATCATTACATCAACATTACATAATAGATGGGGATACATACACAAGGCACAAATGCCACAAGAATACATCAACATCATATACAAGATCAACATCCGACTACGGATGAAACATAAACAGAAACTCAAACAAAATCCACCACCTAGCCCAGGCTGCCGACCAGAACCTATCCCTGATCGAAGAAGAAGCGGAAGAAGAACTCCAAACAAGCAACATCGCTCTCACGTCATGATCATCATAAAACTGTACCTGCAACTGGTGGTGTAGTAATCATGAGCCACGAGGACTCAACAATCCCATTACCATGGGTATCAAGACTAGCAAAGCTTAAAGGGAAAGGAAGGGGTAAAGTGGTGAGGTTGCAGCAGCGGCTAAGCATATATGGTGGCTAACATACGCAAATGAGGCGAGAAGAGAAACAAAGGAACGGTCGTCAACTAGTAATGATCAAGAAGTGATCCTGAACTCCTACTTCGTCGGACATAACCCGAAACCGTGTTCTCCTCTCGATCAACCCGAAAAGAGACACTCACGATTACGCTTTACGGTTGGTGTATTTTAGAAGAGTTTGCTTCAAGTTTACTACAACGGATATTAACAAATTACCATCTGCCAAATAACCGCGGGCACGGCTTTGAAAGTTCAAACCCTGCAGGGTGTCCCAACAAGCCCATGATAAGCTCTCGCGATCAACGAAGGATATTCCTTCTCCCCGGGAAGACCCGATCGGTCTCGGAATCCTGGCTACAAGACATTTCGACAGCAATAAAACAAGACCAGCAAAGCCGCCCGATGCGCCGACAATCCCGATAGGAGCTGCACATATCTCGTTCTCAGGGCAACACGGATGAGACATCCTCTGAGTAAAACCAAACCTTGAGTTTCCACGAGGGGGCCCCGCAGTCTACTCGGTTCGGGCCAACACTTAGACAAGCATTGGCTCGGGGGGCTAAATAAAGATGACCCTTGGGTTAATTACTCCCAACGGAAATGTAGGTGGTGGTGAGGCAAATGGTAAAAACAATGTTGGGCCTTGCTGGAGGAGTCTTATTCAAAGCGAACTGTCAAGGGGGTCCCATAAATCACCCGACCGCGTTAGGGATGCAAAATCCGGGAACATAATACCGATATGACGGAAACTAGGGCGGCAAGAGTGGAAAAAAACACCAGGCATAAGGCCGAGCCTTCCACCCTTTACCAAGTATATAGATGCATTAATTAAATAAGATATATTGTGATATCCCAACAAGTAAACATGTTCCAACAAGGAACAACATCTCCATGTTCCAACAAGGAACAAACTTCATCTTCACCTGCAACTAACAACGCTATAAGAGGGGCTAAGCAAAGCGGTAACATAGCCGAACAACGGTTTGCTAGGAAGGGTGCAAAAGGTTAGAGGCTGACATGGCAATTAGGTAGGCTTGAGCAGCAAGTGATAGGTATCGCAACATACCGAAAGAACGAAGCAACTAGCATAGCAATGATAGTAGTGAGATCCAGGGTAGCGGTCATCTTGCCTGAAATCCCGCTAGGAAGAAGAACGAGTCCATGAAGAAGATGAAGCCACGAAGACGAACCAAGCGTAGCCGAACGAATCCTCACGATCGCAACGAAACGGGAACTAACAAGAAGAAGCGCACAACATAGTAAACACACCACACATGAACAAGACATGATGCTCAACCAAGTATGATGCATGACAAGGCTAGATGAAGCTACTCATGGCAAGAGATGATGCAAACAAGAGCAACGCATCAAAGCAAGTTTAAATGAGGCCGGAAACAACATATAACAATTCCGGTAAGTCCTCATATGCAAATTTCGAAATTGGTCCAGATCTGAATAAACCTTATGTTAAAGTTGTTAAACAGCAAGTCAAGATGCACCAAGATGATCTACACGAAATTCCAGTCAAGTTACATATAAAGTTCATTTAATTCGGAGCTACGGCCTAGAAGATACGAACAAAACAAGGTAAACATGGCATTGATGCAAAATGCATACAAACATCAAGCAAACACCTCAAAACAAGGATGCAACATGATAATATGAAACTAAATGCAAAATCAAGCAAGTTTCATATAGAGCACACTCAAAACGGAGCAACGGTTCAACACATACACATGAAACAAGTTTAAAGGACAAGCTGTCCAAAACAGGAACTAGGCATATTGCAAGCATCAAAACAACAAGCTACAGCATCCCAACGTGAAAACAAAAGGCATGGGAATGATGTACAGGTAAAGCATGACAAAACCTGAACACTGAGCTATCTCCAGAAATGGCTAGAACATGCTCAAAAGGACATGGCAAGATTGCAAATAATACCAGTTTCAGACTTAGCAGAATAACAGGACATGGCAGAAATAACATCAGGTTAACATGTTTAGAGCTATCAAACAACATGTTACAGGAACTTATCATGGAAACAAAAGGCATGGCATGAATCTACTAATTGCATATAACAAAAGTCCCTTAGTGACCATAAGCCAAAAGGGATCAGAAAATACAGTTGCAAGCATGTGAATATAGCAAAAACATAAACAGATTCAGACTTAGTGCAAAAACTGGAGCATGGCATAAACTGAACCACTCAACACAGAGCAATACATGGCATGGCAAGGCAACCCAAAGTAAGAAGACATGTCATAGAAGCTATACATGGCAAGAACAACATCATAGCATACACGGATCAACTACAACAACCTTGGCAAAATTGAATAACATGTAAACAACCTGCCAGGAAACATTTTATAGCAAAAGTATAGCTCGATTGACTCAAGCTATGGAACTCCATAATTGCAAAAAAGGGAATGGATGGATAGATAATAACCATATGTTCAAAACATCCTTACTGAAGTATCTCAAAATAAGCATGGATCTCTCTGTAGCACCAAGTTTACATGGCATAAAAATATCAGGAAAACAGGGGCTGAAATCAGCAACATCACGAAGCCTAGTTTGCATGCTTGTTCTAGTCACCACAGAGATCACAAAAATACATGGCATACACCCCTGTAAAGATGGCACGGCATATTACAAAACACATGTAGGACTCAAGTTCATAGGGTGCACACATCAATCATGGCAAAAATGACAAAAGTGCATGTTCTGATAAGAATCTGAAACTAACATCACATAGCCCTCTTCTAACAGCATCTCGGGCATCAAGATGAGCTCAAATGAATATGATGCAATGAGATGAAACGATGTACTCGTCGAGATGAACAATTTCACATATTACACGCTCGAAACGGAGCAATATGCAGAGAGTTATGGCATGATGAATATGGCATGAAAATATGCAGATCTGAGGACTTAGCAGAATCTCACCCCGGGGAAAAGTCAACGCGGGACGAGGTGGTGCGGGATGAGGGGATCCGAGGCGCAGGGAGGCCGTTTGAATCGCGGGACGGGTAGATCTCATCCACCCGTCCGGATCTGACCGGAGACAGGCAAGGACGGCGAAGGGGAGCTCCGACGAGCGGCGCCAGCGGACCGGCGAAGTCCGGCGAGGAGTCGGCGGCCTCGGGTGGCGTCCGCCTGGCGGCGGGGCGGCGAGGCGGCAGAGGGGCACTGGCGGGCTGGCGGCGGCGGCCACGGCCAGCGCGGGCGGCGCGCGGCGGAACAGCGAGGCCGAGGGGCTCGGCGAGGGCACTCAGCGACCGGGCAGGTAGGCGGCGCGGCGGGCGGAGGAGATGGGCGGCGGTGGTGCAGGCGGAGCCCGGCTTCAAGCGCGCAGCATGGCCCGGTCGGGCCAGGCGCGGGCAGCGATGGGCTGGCGGGCCCGGCAAGGGGCGCAGAGAGAGAAGCGGCGGCGCTGACGTGGCAAGGTGGGATTCGCCGGGACGGCGGGTGGACATGTCCGGCGCCGGGTGGACGCGTCCGGCGTGCGGAGGAAGAAGGAGCTAGGGTTTGGACCCGAAAATTTCGGGGGAGGCACATATTTATAGGTTCTGGGAGCTAGGAGAGTCCAAATGAGGTGCGGTTTTCGCCCACACGATCGTGATCGAACGACCGAGAGCATGGAGGGGAGTTTTCTGGGTTTTGGGCCACTTTGAAAGGGTGTTGGGCTGCAAGATAAAAGAGGCCTTTGCGGTTACCCGGTTAACCGTTGGAGTATCAAACGACCTCCAAATGGCACGAAACTTGACAGGCGGTCTACCGGTGCTATACCAAGGCCTCTTGGCAAACCTCCGACCATTCCGAGAAAGTTTAACACCCGCATACGAAAGAGAGGCAAAAGGGGGCGCCGGGAGACATAGGAGTGCCGGATTGGAAAACGGACAACGGGGAAAATGCCCGGATGCATGAGACGAACACGTATGCAAAATAAAATGCACATGATGACATGATATGAAATGCAGATGATGACATGGCAAAGTGCAACACGCAAGCACACGACATGGCAACGACGGCGAATAACTGAAGGACACCTGGCGCATCGAATCCGGGGCGTTACATTGTCATCAATTTAATTTGATGAAGGTTAAGCATACAATAAATCTTATTCTTATTTCCTCGAAGTGAGTAATCCTTTCCTTCGGAGTTTGATATTGATGAATAAATTCTACTTCCAAGTGTTTTCATCTTTTCTTGTCCGGAGTTCAATTGTTTTCCTCGGCCTTTTCGTCGGAACCTCTATCTAAATCATCGCAACGCTCATCTTATTCTTTCTTCCTTCATTCTATCTCATCATGCTTTTTGTTACCGCAGTTCTTCATGGTGGTTCTTCATGATTTAATTCATTCTTCAAGAGTTCATCAAGATTCTTGTTCAAGGAGCTCAAGTATCTTCTTTCTTGCATCTCAAAGTGCAATTAATTATACGTATTCTTTTGAAGTGGACTTTTGCATCTCTTCGTTCTTCTCAGCTATCCAATCATTTTCGTTTGTGGCCGGTTATCACCTTATGATCTTGAGATGTTACCTATAAGTCCACAACAAGCTTATTCTTTTGTTGTTGAATTTCCAACAACTCCGTTCAATCCTTTCTTGTAAGGTTGCTTTCAATTTCATTCGTGGCACAAGTTGTCATTTTATTCTCCATTCTTTTCTTTCAACTCTTCAATTCTTTCCGGAGGTTTTGTGTCATGTCTTCATCAAGTATCATTCCATCCTCTGAAGCTCGTGTTCTATTCATTCCATGTTCAGTCAGAGTGCTGTCTAAATCCTTTCAGTCTTGTCCGTTTCTTATCTCATTCTAACTGGAGTCGTTTCAGAGTCTATCTGATTCCGTGAGCTTTCGATTCTCGCCTTTCTCGCCGTTCCTCTCTTCTTCTCGAGTGCTCTCGATTCTTTGCTTCTTCTCTTGAGTTCTTGTTTCACCTCATCCCTTTTCCCTTCCGTCTCGGCCCTAAGATCTCGGGACGAGATCTCTTGTTAGTGGAGGAGTGTTGTAACGCCCCGGATCCGATGCGCCAGGCGTCCGCCAGTTATTCGTCGTTGTTGCCATGTCATTTGCTTGTGTGTTGCACTTTGCCATGTCATCATCTGCATTTCATATCATGTCATCATGTGCATCTCATTTCCCATTCGTGTTCGTCTCATGCATCCGAGCATTTTCCCCGTTGTCCGTTTTGCAATCCGGCACTCCTATGTCTCCCGGCGCCCGCTTTTGCCTCTTTTCGTGTGCGGGTGTTAAACTTTCTCGGAATGGACCGAGGGTTGTCAAGCGGCCTTGGCATAGCACCGGTAGACCGCCTGTCATGTTTCGTGCCATTTGGAGGTCGTTTGATACTCCAACGGTTAACCGGGAAACCGTAAAGCCTCCTTCTCTTTGCAGCCCAACACCCTTCCAAAGTGGCCCAAAACCCATCTAACTCCCCTCCATGCTCTCGGTAGTTCGATCACGATCGTGTGGGCGAAAACCGCACCTCATTTGGACTCTCCCACCTCCTTGTACCAATAATATGTGTCCCTCCCCGGAATTTCGCGCAGATCAAACCATAGCCTCCCTCTTCCTCGCGCCGCCGGACATGTCCATCCCACGCGGGACATATCCAGCCTCCACGTCGCTCCGACCAATCCCGTCGCGCCACATCATCGCCGCCGCCTCCCCGACCTATCCGGAGCCGCCACCTCACCTCCCCTGCGCCCACTTCGCCGCCACCCTCCCGGGGCCCAGATCCGGCCCGTCCGGGCCGAACCGGTCGCGCTGAACCCGCCCTCCGCTGCCGCTTCGCCGCGTGGGCCAAGCCGCGCCGCCACCGGCCCGCCCTCTCCCGCCGCCCGTCGCCGACGAGTCTCGCCGGGCTTCGCCTTGCCCGCCCATGGCGCCTCTCCCGCCGCCACCGCCTCGCCATCGCGCGCGCTGCTCCAGCGCCCGAGCCGCCGCTCCGCCCGCGCCCCTCCCGAGACCCCACCGCTGGTCGCGGAACGCGCCGCCGTCTCTCGCCGGCACGCCACGCCTCCCGAAGCCCGCCCGGCGCCGCCCGGTCGCATCCGCCCTCCTCGCCCGGATCCGGCGGCCCAAAACGGATCCGCCTCCTCACCGCGCCTGCCGCCCGGATCCGCCGGCCGGCCGCCTCGCCGGAGTTCGCCCGATCCAACCTCGACCCCGTTGACTTTTCCCCGCGAGGTCGAAATTCTTCCAAGTACCCTAATTCTTGCATTTTCATGCCCTGTTCATCATGCCATAACTCCATGATAGCTGCTCCGTTTTGTGCGTATAATATGTCAAATTGTTCGCCTCGACGAGTACGTCATTTCATCTAATTGCATCATATTCATTTGAGCTCATCGTGATGCCCGAAATGCTGTTAGAAGAGGGCTATGTGATGTTAGTTTCAGATTCTTATCAGAACATGCACTTTTGTCATTTTTGCCATGATTGATGTGTGCACCCTATGAACTTGAGTCCTACATGTGTTTTGTAATATGCCATGCCATATTTACAGGGGTGTATGCCATGTATTTTTTTGATCTCTGTGGTGACTAGCACAAGCATGCAAACTAGGCTTCATGATGTTGCTGATTTCAGCCCTGCTCACTGATATTTTTATGCCATGTAAACTTGATGCTACCGAGAGATCCATGCTTATTTTGAGATACTTCAGTAAGGATGTTTTGCACATATGGTTATTATTTATCCATCCATGCCCTTGTTTGCAATTATGGAGTGCCATAGCTTGAGTCAATCGAGAACTACTTTTGCTATAAAATGTTTCCTGGCAGATTGTTTACATGTTATTCAATTTTGCCAAGGTTGTTGTTAGTGATCCATGCACTCTATGAACTTGCTTTTGCCATGCTTAGATTCATAAACATGTCTTATTACTGTGAGTTGCCTTGCCATGCCATGTATTGCTCTGTGGTGAGTGGATCAAGCTCACCAACATGCCTACTTGTTATCTGTTTATGCCATGCTCCAGTTTTTCACGAAGTCTGAATCTGTTTATGTTTTTGCTATATTCACATGCTTGCAACTGTATTTTCTGATCCCTTTTGGCTTATGGTCACAAAGGGACTTTTGTTCTATGAGATTAGTAGATTCATGCCATGCCTTTGTTTGCCATGATAAGTTCCTGTAACATGTTGTTTGATAGCTCTAAACATGTTAACCTGATGTTATTTCTGCCATGTCCTGTGAATTCTGCCAAGTCTGTGAAACTGTTATTATTTGCAATCTTGCCATGTCCTTTTGAGCATGTTCTAGTGATTTCTGGAGATAGCTCAGTGTTCATGTTTTGTAATGCTTTACCTGTACTTCATGCCCATGCCTTTGGTTTTCATATTGAGGTGCTGTAGCATATTGTTTTGATGCTTGCAATATGCCTATTTGCTGTTTTGGACAGATTGTTGCTATGACTTGTATAGAGTGTATGTGTTGAACCGTTGCTCCGTTTTGAGTGTGCTCTATATGAAACTTGCTTGATTTTGCATGTAGTTTCATATTATCATGTTGCATCCTTGTTTTGAGGTGTTTTCTTGATGTTGGTATGCATTTTGCATTAATGCCATGTTTAACTTGTTTTGCTCATATCTTCTAGGCCGTAGCTCCGAATTAAATGAACTTTATATGTAACTTGACTAGAATTTCGTGTAGATCATCGTGGTGCATCTTAAATTGCTGTTTAACAACTTGAACGTAAGGTTTATTCAGATCTGGACCAATTTCGAAATTTGCATATGAGGACTTACCGGAATTGTTATGTGTTGTTTCCGACCTCATTTAAACTTGCTTTGATGTGTTGCTCTTGTTTGCATCATCTCTTGCCATGAGTAGCTTCATGTAATCTTGTCATGCATCATGCTTGTTTGTGCATCATGCCTTGTCTATGTGTGGTGTGTTTACTATGTTGTGTGCTCCTTCTTGTTAGTTCCCGTTTCGTTGCGATCGTGAGGGTTCGTTCGTCTACGCTTGGTTCGTCTTCGTGGCTTCATCTTCTTCATGGACTCGTTCTTCTTCCTTGCGGGATTTCAGGCAAGATGACCGTTACCCTGGATCTCACTACTATCATTGCTATGCTAGTTGCTTCGTTCTATCGCTATGCTGCGCTACCTATTACCTGTTTATCAAGCCATCCCAAATTGCCATGTCAACCTCTAACCTTTAGACACCTTTCCTATGCAAACCGTTGTTTGGCTATGTTACCTCTTTGCTCAGCCCCTCTTATAGCGTTGTTAGTTGCACGTGAAGATGAAGTTTGCTCCTTGTTGGAACATGGAGATGTTGTTCCTTGTTGGAACATGTTTACTTGTTGGGATATCACAATATGTCTTATTTAATTAATGCATCTATATACTTGGTAAAGGGTGGAAGGCTCGGCCTTATGCCTGGTGTTTTGTTCCACTCTTGCCGCCCCAGTTTCCGTTATATCGGTATTATGTTCCCGGATTTTGCGTCCCTAACGCGGTCGGGTGATTTATGTGACCCCCTTGACAGTTCGCTTTGAATAAGACTCCTCCAGCAAGGCCCAACATTGGTTTTACCATTTGCCTCACCTAGCCCTTTTTCCCTTGGGAGTCGCGCTCTCAAGGGTCATCTTCATTTTAGCCCCCCTGGGCCAATGCTTGTCTAAGTGTTGGTCCAAACTAGAGCCACTTGCGGTGCCGCCCCTAGGCAACTTGGGGTATCGTCGGTTGCCGTACGTAGTGTTCATCTGGTCGTGGTCTGAGACGAGATACGCGCGGCTACTATCAGGATGTCGGCACGCCGGGAGGTCTTGCTGGTCTTGTTTTATTGCTGTCGAAATGTCTTGTAGCCGGGATCCCGAGACTGATCGGGTCTTCCCGAGGAGAAGGAATATCCTTCATTGATCGCGAGAGCTTATCATGGGCTAAGTTGGGACACCCCTGCAGGGTTTGAACTTTCGAGAGCCGTGCCCGCGGTTATGTGGCAGATGGGAATTTGTTGATATCCGGTTGTAGTAAACTTGAAGCAAACTCTTCTAAAATACACCAACCGTGTGAGTAACCGTGAGTGTCTCTTTTTGGGGTGGATCGAGAGGAGAACATGGTTTCTGGGTTATGTTTGACGTAAGTAGGAGTTCAGGATCACTTCTTGATCATTACTAGTTGACGACCGTTCCTTTGTTTCTCTTCTCGCTCTCATTTGCGTTGGTTAGCCACCATATATGCTTAGTCGCTGCTGCAACCTCACCACTTTACCCCTTCCTTTCCCATTAAGCTTTGCTAGTCTTGATACCCATGGTAATGGTATTGCTGAGTCCTCGTGGCTCACAGATTACTACACCACCAGTTGCAGGTACAGGTTTGCGATGATCATGACGTGAGGCGATGTTTGCTTGTATTGGAGTTCTTCTTCCGCTTCTTCTTGATCGGGGATAGGTTCCAGGTCGGCAGCCTGGGCTAGCAGGGTGGATGCCGTTTGAGTTTCTGTTTATGTTTCATCCGTAGTTGGATGTTGTTCTTGTATTTGATGTTGATGTATTCTTGTGGCATTTGTGCCTTATGTATGTATCCGCACTATTATGTAATGTTGATGTAATGATATCCACCTTGCAAAAGCGTTTCAATATGCGGGTCTATCCTTGGTGGGACCTTCGAGTTCCTTTTGGATAGGGTCGCATATTGGGCAAAGTTGGTATCAGAGCCTCGACCGACCCTAGGATCTCCTTGATTGATCGTGTAGTTTGGCCGTTGTTGAGTCTAGAAGAAAACTGTTTTCGGAGTCTAGTTATATCGGAGAGTAGGAATTCTTTTTACTCCTCAGCCCCTTCGTCTCTCTGGTGAGGAATCTTGACGTAGGTGTTTTGAATTACTCCTCTTCCCGTTCAAATTTTTCTTTAGGATCACGTGGTTAGTTTCGTGAGTTGTCCATCCTCTTTTGTCCGGTGCATTTCTCGTCAAGTCGACTCGACCATCTTCATCTTTGCCAAGTTCAATCCTCAGTTCTTCCTCCGACGTCGTTGTTTTTCCTTGTCCGAAGTTGTCTTTGTTTTTCCCACCGCCCACCTTCTTCTTCTCGAAACCGGAGTCCGTAATCGAGTATCGATCCTACTCGTGCGAAGTCTTTGCTTTCTTTCCTCGATGATTTCAACTGGTGTTTTCTCTTCAAGATATTCGTCGGTTTCCCCTTCCAAGTTGTCTTTGTTTTCTCGCCCTCCCACCCTTTTCTTCCCGGAGTTCGAGTTTCTTCCGACCATCAATTTCATTCGTGTGGAGCCTCTTCAGTCTTCCCTCAATTATTTCAACCGGTGAATTTCTCTTTTGTTCGACATTCTTCATTTCTTTTCTGGTGGAATCAATTCAAGTTTTTCGGGTTGATCTTATTCTTTTCCCTCGGCTCAAGTGTTTTCCTTGCTCGTTTGCATCTCGCCATTCAATCATCCCGGAGTTCGTAAGATATCTCAGGAGATTTGTCTGTCTTCCAATTAATTCGAGGTTGTCACCTCATTCAAATATTTCAATCGTTCCGCTGCATCATCTATCTGTTCAACAATCCTTTTCAACGGTGGTATCTCTTCAGTGGGCCCATAACCCACAGGTCTTTTCCCAGGATCTTACCTGACTCTTCTATTTCCACGGAGCTATTCCCAATTCTTTTCAAGTGTGACGTAAGAATGGATTCCATCAGGCACATACCTTTTTCAAGATCGATTTCAAACCATTTCATTGTGTGACTCAACCTCTTTGCTTTTCATTCTACCGGAGTACCTCAGTTATTTTGGTGGTGTTTCTCGTCATCATTTGAAGACCGAAGAAGAGAATTTTTCCTCTAAATCTTGTCCGTTCTCCCGGAGATTCACGGTGCTAGCTCGATGTTATCCTATCTAATTGTTTCAAGTCATGCAAATTCTTCTCATTCATCCGAAGTATTTCAGGAGTAGCTTTCTCTCTCGATAATCCGGAGGCCATCTTTTCGGAAGATTTCTTCGTTCTAAGTTTTTAGATTCGTTCTCCAATTATTCTATATCGGTGCCCCTTCGTTCGTCTCAATATTCTTCCGGTGCTTCGTTCAAGCATTCGTCAATCAGTCCGCGATCTCTTCGTTCTCCTATCTCTAATTTTCCCTCAAGTATCTTCGTGGTTTCTAATTCTTCCCGGTGATTCATTCTCTTTCATCAGTCATTTTCGAATTCTTACGGTGGTTCATTCAAGATTCTTTTTCTTTGATTATCATATTAATCCATTCGTTCTTTTGAATCCTACCGGTGGTTCATGAAGACCTTCTCAAGTTTGCGATATGTCACTTCTCAATTCTTTTTCAAGTAGAATAAGTAGTATGCAAAAATCCATTGCTTGTCATCAATTTAATTTGATGAAGGTTAAGCATACAATAAATCTTATTCTTATTTCCTCGAAGTGAGTAATCCTTTCTTTCGGAGTTTGATCTTGATGAATAAATTCTACTTCCAAGTGTTTTCATCTTTTCTTGTCCGGAGTTCAATTATTTTCCTTGGCCTTTTCGTCGGAACCTCTATCTAAATCATCACAACGCTCATCTTATTCTTTCTTCCTTCATTCTATCTCATCATCCTTTTTGTTACCGGAGTTCTTCATGGTGGTTCTTCATGATTTAATTCATTCTTCAAGAGCTCATCAAGATTCTTGTTCAAGGAGCTCAAGTATCTTCCTTCTTGCATCTCAAAGTGCAATTAATTCTCCATATTCTTTGGAAGTGGAGTTTTGCATCTCTTCGGTCTTCTCAGCTATCCAATCATTTTCGTTTGTGGCCGGTTATCACCTTATGATCTTGAGATGTTACCTATAAGTCCACAACAAGCTTATTCTTTTGTTGTTGAATTTCCAACAACTCCGTTCAATCCTTTCTTGTAAGGTTGCTTTCAATTTCATTCGTGGCACAAGTTGTCATTTTATTCTCCGTTCTTTTCTTTCAACTCTTCAATTCTTTCCGGAGGTTTTGTGTCATGTCTTCATCAAGTATCATTCCATCCTCTGAAGCTCGTGTTCTATTCATTCTATGTTCAGTCAGAGTGTTGTCTAAATCCTTTCAGTCTTATCCGTTTCTTATCTCATTCTAACGGAGTCGTTTCAGAGTCTATCTGATTCCGTGAGCTTTCGATTCTCGCCTTTCTCGCCGTTCCTCTCTTCTTCTCGAGTGCTCTCGATTCTTTGCTTCTTCTCTTGAGTTCTTGTTTCACCTCATCTCTTTTCCCTTCCTTCTCGGCCCTAAGATCTCGGGACGAGATCTCTTGTTAGTGGAGGAGTGTTGTAACGCCCCGGATCCGATGCGCCAGGTGTCCGCTAGTTATTCGTTGTTGTTGCCATGTCATTTGCTTGCGTGTTGCACTTTGCCATGTCATCATCTGCATTTCATATCATGTCATCATGTGCATCTCATTTCCCATTCGTGTTCGTCTCATGCATCCGAGCATTTTCCCCGTTGTCCGTTTTGCAATCCGGCGCTCCTATGTCTCCCGGCGCCCGCTTTTGCCTCTTTTCATGTGCAGGTGTTAAACTTTCTCGGAATGGACCGAGGTTTGTCAAGCGGCCTTGGCATAGCACCAGTAGACCGCCTGTCAAGTTTCGTGCCATTTGGAGGTCGTTTGATACTCCAACGGTTAACCGGGTAACCGTAAAGCCTCCTTCTCTTTGCAGCCCAACACCCTTCCAAAGTGGCCCAAAACCCATCTAACTCCCCTCCATGCTCTCGGTCGTTCGATCACGATCGTGTGGGCGAAAACCGCACCTCATTTGGACTCTCCCACCTCCTTCTACCTATAAATATATGTCCCTCCCCGAAATTTCGCGCAGATCAAACCATAGCCTCCCTCTTCCTCGCGCCGCCGGACATGTCCATCCCGCGCCGGACATGTCCAGCCTCCACGTCGCTCCGACCAATCCCGTTGCTCCACGTCATCGCCGTTGCTTCCCCGACCTATCCGGAGCCGCCACCTCACCTCCCCTGCGCCTACTTCGCCGCCACCCTCCGGGGCCAGATCCGCCCGTCCGTGCCCGAATCAGGCGCGCCGGCTCCCTCCCTCATGCCTGCTTTCGCCGCTTGGCAGCTGCAAGCCAGCGCCGCCACCGAGGTCGCGCCCTCCGGCCGCCGCCCGTCGCCAGCGAGTCCTCGCGGGCTTCGCCTTGCCCGCCCTGCGGCGCCCCTCCCGCCACCACCGCCTCCGCCGCCCGCGCCGCGCCCAGCTCCAGCGCCCGAGCCGCCCGCTCCGCCCGCCCCCTCCCGTGACCCGCCGCTGGTCGCTGGAACGCGCCGCCGTCTCTCGCTGGGCACGCCACGCCTCCCAAGCCCGCCCGGCGCCGCCCGTCGCCCGCCGCCGCCTCCTCGCGCGGATCCGGCGGCCCCAAACGGATCCGCCTCCTCACCGCGCTTGCCGCCCAGATCCGCCCTGGCCGCCTCGCCGAGTTCACCCGATCCAACCTCGACCCCGTTGACTTTTCCCCGCGAGGTCGAAATTCTTCCAAGTCCCCTAATTCTTGCATTTTCATGCCCTGTTCATCATGCCATAACTCCATGATAGCTGCTCCGTTTTGTGCATATAATATGTCAAATTGTTCGTCTCGACGAGTACATCATTTCATCTCATTGCATCATATTTATTTGAGCTCATCTTGATGCCCGAAATGCTGTTAGAAGAGGGCTATGTGATGTTAGTTTCAGATTCTTATCAGAACATGCACTTTTGTCATTTTTGCCATGATTGATGTGTGCACCCTATGAACTTGAGTCCTACATGTGTTTTGTAATATGCCATGCTATCTTTACAGGGGTGTATGCCATGTATTTTTTTGATCTCTTTGGTGACTAGCACAAGCATGCAAACTAGGCTTCATGATGTTGCTGATTTCAGCCCCTGTTCTGCTGATATTTTTATGCCATGTAAACTTGATGCTACCGAGAGATCCATGCTTATTTTGAGATACTTAAGTAAGGATTTTTTGAACATATGGTTATTCTATATCCATCCATGCCCTTTTTTTCAATTATGGAGTGCCATAGCTTGAGTCAATAGAGCTCTACTTTTGCTATAAAATGTTTCCTGGCAGATTGTTTACATGTTATTCAATTTTGCCAAGGTTGTTGTTAGTGATCCATGCACTCTATGAACTTGATCTTGCCATTCTTAGATTTATAAACATGTCTTCTTACTGTGAGTTGCCTTGCCATGCCATGTATTGCTCTGTGGTGAGTGGATCAATCTCACCAACATGCCTACTTGTTATCTGTTTATGCCATGCTCCAGTTTTTCACGAAGTCTGAATCTGTTTATGTTTTTGCTATATTCACATGCTTGCAACTGTATTTTCTGATCCCTTTTGGCTTATGGTCACTAAGGGACTTTTGTTCTATGAGATTAGTAGATTCATTCCATTCCTTTGTTTGCCATGATAAGTTCCTGTAACATGTTGTTTGATAGCTCTAAACATGTTAACCTGATGTTATTTCTGCCATGTCCTGTGAATTCTTCTAAGTCTGTGAAACTGTTATTATTTGCAATCTTGCCATGTCCTTTTGAGCATGTTCTAGTGATTTTGGGAGATAGCTCAGTGTTCATGTTTTATAATGCTTT
Organism: Aegilops longissima; assembly: GCA_021605205.1. Lineage (NCBI taxonomy): Eukaryota > Viridiplantae > Streptophyta > Magnoliopsida > Poales > Poaceae > Aegilops > Aegilops longissima. The sequence goes on along the minus strand of JAHIAM010005636.1, from coordinate 7,764 downwards.
ACCTGTACTTCATGCCCATGCCTTTTGTTTTCATATTGAGGTGCTGTAGCATACTGTTTTGATGCTTGCAATATGCCTAGTTGCTGTTTTGGACAGATTGTTGCTATGACTTGTATAGAGTGTATGTGTTGAACCGTTGCTCCGTTTTGAGTGTGCTCTATATGAAACTTGCTTGATTTCGCATGTAGTTTCATATTATCATGTTGCATCCTTGTTTTGAGGTGTTTTCTTGATGTTGGTATGCATTTTGCATCAATGCCATGTTTAACTTGTTTTGCTCATATCTTCTAGGCCGTAGCTCCGAATTAAATGAACTTTATATGTAAATTGACTAGAATTTCGTGTAGATCATCGTGGTGCATCTTAAATTGCTGTTTAACAACTTGAACGTAAGGTTTATTCAGATCTGGACCAATTTCGAAATTTGCATATGAGGACTTACCGGAATTGTTATGTGTTGTTTCCGGCCTCATTTAAACTTGCTTTGACGTGTTGCTCTTGTTTGCATCATCTCTTGCCATGAGTAGCTTCATGTAGTCTTGTCATGCATCATGCTTGTTTGTGCATCATTCCTTGTCTATGTGTGGTGTGTTTACTATGTTGTGTGCTCCTTCTTGTTAGTTCCCGTTTCGTTGCGATCGTGAGGGTTCGTTCGTCTACGCTTGGTTCGTCTTCGTGGCTTCATCTTCTTCATGGACTCGTTCTTCTTCCTTCCGGGATTTTAGGCAAGATGACCGTTACCCTGGATCTCACTACTATCATTGCTATGCTAGTTGCTTCGTTCTATCGCTATGCTGCGCTACCTATTACCTGTTTATCAAGCCATCCCAAATTGCCATGTCAGCCTCTAACCTTTCGACACCTTTGCTATGCAAACCGTTGTTTGGCTATGTTACCGCTTTGCTCAGCCCCTCTTATAGCGTTGTTAGTTGCAGGTGAAGATGAAGTTTGTTCCTTGTTGGAACATGGAGATGTTGTTCCTTGTTGGAACATCTTTACTTGTTGGGATATCACAATATGTCTTATTTAATTAATGCATCTATATACTTGGTAAAGGGTGGAAGGCTCGGCCTTATGCCTGGTGTTTTGTTCCACTCTTGCCGCCCTAGTTTCCGTCATATCGGTATTATGTTCCCGGATTTTGCGTCCCTAACGCGGTCGGGTGATTTATGGGACCCCCTTGACAGTTCGCTTTGAATAAGACTCCTCCAGGAAGGCCCAACATTGGTTTTACCATTTGCCTCACCTAGCCCTTTTTCCCTTGGGAGTCGCGCTCTCAAGGGTCATCTTCATTTTAGCCCCCCGGGCCAATGCTTGTCTAAGTGTTGGTCCAAACTAGAGCCACTTGCGGTGCCGCCCCTAGGCAACTTGGGGTACCGTCGGTTGCCGTTCGTAGTGTTCATCCGGTCGTGGCCTGAGACGAGATACGCGCGGCTACTATCAGGATGTCGGTACGCCGGGAGGTCGTGCTGGTCTTGTTTTATTGCTATCGAAATGTCTTGTAGCCGGGATTCCAAGACTGATCGGGTCTTCCCGGGGAGAAGGAATATCCTTCATTGATCGTGAGAGCTTATCATGGGCTAAGTTGGGACACCCCTGCAGGGTTTGAACTTTCGAGAGTCGTGCCCGCGGTTATGTGGCAGATGGGAATTTGTTGATATCCGGTTGTAGTAAACTTGAAGCAAACTCTTCTAAAATACACCAACCGTGTGCGTAACCGTGAGTGTCTCTTTTCGGGGTGGATCGAGAGGAGAACACGGTTTCTGGGTTATGTTTGACGTAAGTAGGAGTTCAGGATCACTTCTTTATCATTACTAGTTGACGACCGTTCCTTTGTTTCTCTTCTCGCTCTCATTTGCGTATGTTAGCCACCATATATGCTTAGTCGCTGCTGCAACCTCACCACTTTACCCCTTCCTTTCCCATTAAGCTTTGCTAGTCTTGATACCCATGGTAATGGGATTGCTTGAGTCCTCGTGGCTCACATTACTACACCACCAGTTGCAGGTACAGGTTTGCGATGATCATGACGTGAGAGCGATGTTTGCTTGTATTGGAGTTCTTCTTCTGCTTCTTCTTCGATCAGGGGATAGGTTCCAGGTCGGCAGCCTGGGCTAGCAGGGTGCATGCTGTTTGAGTTTCTGTTTATGTTTCATCCGTAGTCGGATGTTGTTCTTGTATTTGATGTTGATGTATTCTTGTGGCATTTGTGCCTTATGTATGTATCCCCACTATTATGTAATGTTGATGTAATGATATCCACCTTGCAAAAGCGTTTCAATATGCGGGTCTATCCTTGGTGGGACCTTCGAGTTCCTTTTGGATAGGGTCGCATATTGGGCGTGACAGCGACTTCGCCGCGAACACCTGGTAAGGGAGCTTGACGCCCATGCCTTACAACATGTATGCATAATGCAGATGGTGCCGCTGCTGTGGAGAGGCTGCAGGTGGAACTGAAGGAAATATGCCCTAGAGGCAATAATAAAGTTATTATTTATTTCCTTATATCATGATAAATGTTTATTATTCATGCTAGAATTGTATTAACCGGAAACATAATACATGTGTGAATATATAGACAAACAGTATGTCACTAGTATGCCTCTACTTGACTAGCTTGTTAATCAAAGATGGTTATGTTTCCTAACCATGAACAAGGAGTTGTTATTTGATTAACAAGGTCACATCATTAGTTGAATGATCTGATTGACATGACCCATTCCGTTAGCTTAACACTTGATCGTTTAGTATGTTAATGCTTTCTTCATGACCCATACATGTTCCTATAAACTATGAGATTATGCAACTCCCGTTTACCGGAGGAACACTTTGGGTACTACCAAACGTCACAACGTAACTGGGTGATTATAAAGGAGTACTACAGGTGTCTCCAAAGGTACTTGTTGGGTTGGCGTATTTCGAGATTAGGTTTTGTCACTCCGATTGTCGGAGAGGTATCTCTAGGCCTTCTCGGTAATACACATCACTTAAGCCTTGCAAGCATTACAACTAATGAGTTAGTTGTGAGATGATGTATTACGGAACGAGTAAAGAGACTTACCGGTAACGAGATTGAACTAGGTATTGGATATCGACGATCGAATCTCGGGTAAGTAACATACCGATGACAAAGGGAACAACGTATGTCGTTATGCTGTTTGACCGATAAAGATCTTCGTAGAATATGTAGGAACCAATATGGGCATCCAGGTTCCGCTATTGGTTATTGACCGAGAATGGTTCTAGGTCATGTCTACATAGTTCTCGAACCCGTAGGGTCCGCACGCTTAACGTTTCGATGACAGTTCATTATGAGTTTATAAGTATTGAAGCACCGAAGTTTGTTCGGAGTCCCGGATGTGATCACGGACATGACGAGGAGTCTCGAAATGGTCGAGACATAAAGATTGATATATTGGAAGCCTATGTTTGGACTTCGGAAGGGTTCCGAGTGAAAACAGGAAGTTACCGGAACACCGGGGGGTTACCGGAACCCCCCGGGGGGTATATGGGCCTTATGGGCCATAGGAGAGAAGAGGAAGGGCCGGCCAAGGTGGGCTGCGCGCCCCCCTCCCCCCTCTAGTCCGAATAGGACAAGGAGAGGGGGGGCGGCGCCCCTTCCCTCTTTCCCCTCCTCCAATCCTAGTCCAACTAGGAGAGGGGGAGTCCTACTCCCGGTGGGAGTAGGACTCCTCCAGGCGCGCCTCCCAAGGCTGGCCGCACCCCCCTTGGCTCCTTTATATCTCGAGGCAGGGGCACCCATGACACACAAGTTGATCTCACGGATCTTTCCTTAGCCGTGTCGGTGCCCCTTCCACCATATTCCACTTCGGTCATATCGTCATGAGCTTAGGCGAAGCCCTGCGCCGGAGAAGTCATATCGTCGCGGAGCTTAAGCGAAGCCCTGCGTCGGTGGAGCATCAACATCGTCCTGCGCCGTCGTGCTGTGGAACTCATCCCGACACTTTGCTGGATCGGTCCGGGATCGTCATCGAACTGAGCGTGTGCGAACTCGGAGGTGCCGTCGTTCGGTGCTTGGATCGGTCGGATCGTGAAGACGTCGACTACATCAACAGCGTTGTTATAACGCTTCGCTTTCGGTCTCGAGGGTGCGTGGGCGGACACTCTCCCCTCGTTGCTATGCCATCACCATGGTCTTGCGTGATCGTAGGAATTTTTTGAAATTACTCGTTCCCCAACATGGCATCCGAGCCTGGTTTTATGCGTTGATGTCATATGCGAGTAGAACACAAGTGAGTTGTGGGCGATACAAGTCATACTACCTACCAGCATGTCATACTTTGGTTCAGCGGTATTGTGAGATGAAGCGGCCCGGACCGACATTACGCGTGCGCTTACGCGAGACTGGTTTCACCGCTCGAGCACTCGTTGCTTAAAGGTGACCGGCGGGTGTCTATCTCTCTCACTTTAGTTGAATCGAGTGTGGCTCGCCCGTCCTTGAGAAGGTTAAAACGGAGTCTATTTGACGAAGTATCGTTGTGGTTTTGATGCGTGGTAAGAACGGTTCTTGCTCAGCCCGTAGCAGCCACGTAAAACTTGCAACAACAAAGTAGAGGACGTCTAACTTGTTTTTGCAGGGCATGATGTGATGTGATGTGGTCAAGGCGTGATGCTATATTTTATTGTATGAGATGATCATGTTTTGTAACCGAGTTATCGGAAACTGGCAGAGCCATATGGTTGTCGCTTTATTGTATGAAATGCAACGCCATGTAATTGCTTTACTTTATCACTAAGGAGTAGCGATAGTCGTAGAAGCAATAGTTGGCGAGACGACAACGATGCTACGATGGAGATCAAGGTGTCGCGCCGGTGGCGATGGTGATCATGGCGGTGCTTCATGATGGAATCACAAGCACAAGATGATGATGACCATATCATATCACTTATATTGATTGCATGTGATGTTTATCCTTTATGCATCTTATCTTGCTTTGATTGACGGTAGCATTATAAGATGATCTCTCACTAAAATTATCAAGAAGTGTTCTCCTGAGTATGCACCGTTGCGAAAGTTCTTCGTGCTGAGACACCACGTGATGATCGGGTGTGATAGGCTCTACGTTCAAATACAACGGGTGCAAAACAGTTGCGCCGCGAATACTCAGTTAAACTTGACGAGCCTAGCATATAACAGATATGGCCTCGGAACACGAGACCGAAGGTCGGCGTGAATCATATAGTAGATATGATCAACATAGTGATGTTCACCATTGAAACTACTCCATCTCACGTGATGATCGGACATGGTTTAGTTGATTTGGATCACGTAATCACTTAGATGACTAGAGAGATGTCTGTCTAAGTGGGAGGTTTTTAATATGATTAATTGAACTTAAATTTATCATGAACTTAGTACTGATAGTATTTTGCTTGTCTATGTTTCTTGTAGATAGATGGCTCGTCTTTGTTGTTCCGTTGAATTTTAATGCGTTCCTTGAGAAAGCAAAGTTGAAAGATGATGGTAGCAATTACGGACTGGGTCCGTAACGAGGATTATCCTCATTGCTGCACGTAAAAATTACGCCCGGAAGCACCGCTGGGTGACAGGCCTGCTGCGATCTTGAGCGAAGTTGTGAACATCGGCAAAGCGAGCTGATGACTACTCTATAGTTCGATGTGCCATGCTTTACGGCTTAGAACCGGGTCTTCAACGACGTTTTGAGCGTCATGGAGCATATGAGATGTTCCAGGAGTTGAAGTTAATATTTCAAGCAAATGCCGGATTGAGAGATATGAAGTCTCCAATAAGTTCTATAGCTGCAAGATGGAGGAGAATAGTTACAAGGTGAGCACATACTCAAAATGTCCGGGTATAACAATCACTTAATTCAGCTGGGAGTTAATCTTCCGGATGATAGTGTCATTGATGAATTCTCCAATCACGCCACCAAGCTACAAGAGCTTCGTGATGAACTATAATATGCAAGGGATGACCAAGACAATTCTGAGCTCTTCGCGATGCTAAAAGCAGCGGAGGTAGAAATCAAGAAAGAGCATCAAGTGTTGATGGTCAACAAGACCACTAGTTTCAAGAAAAGGGCAAAGGGAAGAAGAAGGAAACTTCAAAAGAACAGCAAGAAAGTTGTGATCAAGAGAAGAAACCCAAGTCTGGACCTAAGCCTGAAATCGAGTGTTTTACCGCAAGCAGATTTGACATTTGGAAGCGGAACTGCCCCAAGTATTTGGCGGATAAGAAGGATGGCAAGGTGATCAAAGGTATATGTGATATACATGTTATTGATGTGTACCTTACTAATACTCGCAGTAGTACACAGGTATTTGATACTGGTTACTGTGCTAATATTTGCAACTCGAAACAGGAACTACGGATTGCGAAGATTGGATAAGGACAAGGTGACGATCTTGCGTTGGAAATGGTTCCAAAGTCGATGTGATCGCGGTCGACACGCTACCTCTACATCTACCTTCGGGATTAGTTTTAGACCTAAATAATTGTTATTTGGTGCCGCGTTGAGCATGAACATTATATCTGGATCTTGTTTAATGCGAGACGGTTATTCATTTAAATCGAGAATAATGGTTGTTCTATTTATATGAGTAATATCTTTTATGGTCATGCACCCTTGAAGAATGGTCTATTCTTGTTGAATCTCGACAGTAGTGATACACATATTCATAATGTTGAAGCCAAAAGATGCAGAGTTGATAATGATAGTGCAACTTATTTGTGGCACTGCCGTTTAGGTCATATCGATGTAAAACGCATGAAGAAACTCCATCTTGATGGGCTTCGGAATCACTTGATTATGAATCACTTGGTACTTGCGAACCGTGCCTCATGGGCAAGATGACCAAAACGCCGTCCTCCGAACTATGGGCGAGCAACTGATTTGTTGGAAATCATACATACCGATGTTTGTGGTCCAATGAATGTTGAGGCCTTGGCGGTATCGTTATTTTCTCACCTTCACAGATGATTTGAGTAGATATGGGTATATCTACTTAATGAAACACAAATCTAAAACATTTGAAAAGTTCAAAGAATTTCAGAGTGAAGTGGAAAATCATCGTAACAAGAAAATAAAGTTTCTACGATCTGATCGTGGAGGAGAATATTTGAGTTACGAGTTTGGTTTACATTTGAAACAATGTGGAATAGTTTAGCAACTCACGCCACCCGAACACCACAGAGAAATGGTGTGTCGAGCGTCGAATCGTACTTTACTAGATATGGTGCGATCTATGATGTCTATTTCCGATTTACCGCTATCGTTTTGGGGTTATGCTTTAGAGACGGCCGCATTCACGTTGAATAGGACACCGTCAAAATCCGTTGAGACGACGCCTTATGAACTGTGGTTTGGCAAGAAACCAAAGTTGTCGTTTCTTAAAGTTTGGGGCTGCGATGCTTATGTAAAGAAACTTCAACCAGATAAGCTCGAACCCAAATCGGAAAAATGTGTCTTCATAGGATACCCAAAGGAAACTGTTGGGTACACCTTCTATCACAGATCTGAAGGCAAGATTTTGTTGCTAAATTCGGATCCTTTCTAGAAAGGAGTTTCTCCCGAAAGAAGTGAGTGGGAGGAAAGTAGAACTTGATGAGATAATCAGATCTGCTCCCTTATTGGAAAGTAGTTCATCACAAGAAATGGTTCTGTGACAACTACATCAATTAGTGAGGAAACTAATGATGATGATCATGAAGCTTGAGATCAAGTTACTACTGAACCTCGTGAGGTCAACCAGAGTAAAATACGCACCAGAGTGGTACGGTAA
>JAHIAM010005635.1:0-89430 GCA_021605205.1 Aegilops longissima | reverse complement strand
GATGGTAGGTGGCGTGGGTGATGATGGTGCGGTGGCGTGACAACTTATGACCGAACTCAAACTCTAAAAGACTAGACGCTAAGACCAGAACTAGACACACGATGCAACCGCAATTCAACAAAGCAAAACCTAAAAAGATTATGCAAAGGCTCAGATTGGTTCGGATATGATGAACTAACCCTAATTTTTTTGTGGTTTTTCGTGGACTTTAGGTATGAAGAACACTGATCTAATCTACTTAAAAAACTGAAAATCTCACCGAGCAACCTGAAAATCTGATACCACTTGATAGAGGCAAAGGTGTCCGATGTTTGATGAGATGGTGGCTATCGCCGGGGAGTCGACCTTGACGATCCGACTATTAACGTAAGTAGACGTCAGCGCCTTAGCAATCGCTAAACCAACTTCCGAGGGTTATTGACCACGAGCACGCATCAACCTGACCACGAGGGCCTGCTTCGCGAGCAAACGAAGAACAAGCAAGAAATGAGATTGCAACTGGATATTGCGAATATAAGATGAAAGCTTTTTATTGAAGGTGGGGTTCTGGACGCTTTGTTCGCTCTGAACACAAACGGCACGCGGGTTGCAGCTATGGCGAACTTTAATCTAAACAAAACCTGGTCTAAACGGTGCCCTAAGGGCTGTATATATGGAGGAAGAGGGGGAATTTCGTGGCCCTTGGTGGAGGGTCCAAATCAACCCTAACTCTTGTTTCCACACATACGGACTCAAAAACAGCCTATACTTAAGTATTTCGAAATTACATGGGCCTGGCTCACTAATAAGGTGACGCGAAGACCTAGAATAGCCCCTGGACGACATTTATGAAGTAGCATCTTGTATATATTTCGTCCAAGGCTTCATGCATCCATTATGGTGGCTTCAAAGTCCGAATCATCACTTGTAACTCCGTTTGTTCTCTTGCGCATGGCATTATCTCCATGCTTGTTGTTGCTCCAATGTCCATCCTTCCAAGCTAGGGCCTTCATTTGTAAGCAAAACAAATGTATCCAATTTAGGCAGCATCATATTCTCATGAACATTAGAATCATTACCAAAAACGAAGTACTGATAATTTAATTGGCGTGTCTTAGCTCTAGTAATTGGTCCAAAGATATGTAGCAAGAGGGGCGGGTGTAACAATGGTATTGATGTCCTCATCGTTGTGGTCGGTCGTCTCCGTCCGGCTTGACATCCGCTTCGTGGGGCCTCGCGTTGGTTGGGACTTGGCAATTGGTTTGGCGCCGGATGTCCTGTCCAACGGCCGTCTGCATGGTTGGAGTTTTCCCAGAGCTCTTCTTCTGTCCTTTTGGGTTGGTATTTGCCTTGTCCAATGGATGTAGATGCACCATGGCTTTCTCTGTGTACTTGATCACACACAAAGTGTCCATATGAGGTAGTAGCCAAGTCTCGGAGTAGAGAGAGGAAGTTCGAAAGGAGCGAGTTCACCTTATCTTCGATAGCCTTGGCTCTAGCTCTTGTCATGGGCCCAAGTGGTGTTGATGAAGATGTAGACACGTGATGTAGGGCGGAACCCTATGTGGACGATCTTTCACGTTGAGCGGATCCTACTGCTAATCACGGAGTACGCGGAAGAACACGAGAAATCACGGGAGGAACGAGGGAAAACACTCAACCAACAAGGAATCGGCACACAAGTGCTAGATCAAAGAACACAAAGAGATCCACGATCAAAGGTCAAAGGTAAGGATACACGAGTAGCCGTTTTCTCCGAGAGGAGGTCTTGATGGGGTCCACCTAGAAGGGGTCTTGAACTGCTTTGGGATTTTCTCCAAGAGGTCCTGAACTCCGAGGAGAAGTAGCCAAGTGGATGAGCAAGGCTCTCACACAAACACGAGCTAAACCTGCTAGCCCCTCCTAGCTCCTCTTCTCCTTCCTTACGGTTGGTAGCTTCGCCTCCTTGTCCGATGGATGTAGATGCACCATGGCTTTCTCCGTGCATCACACACAAAGTGTCCATATGAGGTAGTAGGCAAGTCTCGTGAGTAGAGAGAGGAATGAAGGAGCGAAGTTCACCTTATCTTCGATAGCCTTGGCTCTAGCTCTTGTCATGGGCCCAAATGGTGTTGAGGAAGATGTAGACACGCCCATGGGGATGAGCGAGGATGCCCGCATCATCTCCCCGGAAGGATCCACCGATCAAGATCTTCATCTCCATGGTATGGCGCAAGGTCCTTGACGTTGAAGATGTCGCCACATTGTACTTGTCTCGAGGTGTCGATCTTGTAGGCGTTGTCGCTAGAAGGCATATCACCTTGAAAGGTCCATCGCTCGAGGTAGAAGCTTGGACTCATGCTCTTGGGGAAGTGGTCCTTGCGAAGGTGTAGCCATACTAGATCACCAATGTTGAAGACCATGGGTTTCTTGTTGACGTTGATCTTAGTCATTAGTCGTTGACTTGTCGCTCGATGGCATGTCTTGTATCCTCGTGCATCTTCTTGATGTAGCTTGCCCGTGCACTTGCATCCATGTTGAGTGCGCTCTTGTAGAGAAAGTAGAATGTCCAATGGTGACAGCGGGTTGAAGCCGTAGGCGGCCTCGAAGGGGACTTGCGGTAGTCGAATGTCTTGCACGGTTGTAGGCGTGCCGATGGGTACCCACTCCTTGATGTTCTTCTTGATCAAGACACGGAGTAGAGTGGATAGTGTGCGATTCGTCACCTCTGTTTGGCCGTCGGTTTGAGGGTGGTATCTGGGATAGGGGCTCCAACGTGATCAACCTTGCTCGATCCAAGATGATGTGGCGGAACCCTATGTGGACGATCTTTCACGTTGGGAGAGAATCCCTACGAGGAACACGAAGAGCGGCGGAAGAACAAGAGGAAATCACGGGAAACGAGAAGGGAATCACTCAAACCGACAAGAAAACAATCACACAAGTGCTAGATCGATGAACACATAGAGTAGATACATGATTCGAGGTCAATAAAGGTAAAGATACAAGAGGTAGCTGCATCTTCTCCGTGAGGAGGTCTTGATAGGGGTCCACCAGGAGGGGTCTTGAACCGCTTGGAGGATCTTTCTCCAAGAGGTCCCGATCTCTCTCGAGAAGTAGATCGGTATGGATGAGCAAAGGCTCTCACACCAAATATGAGGCTAAACCAAAGCTAACACCTAACTAGAGAGATGGAGGGTCCTATTTATAGTCTTAGTGCAAATGGAAGTCAAACGAAGGGAATTTTATGGGCTTCAAACAAGATCTTGTGACAGTGCAGACGTCCGTGAAGGCGTCGGACGTCCGGTGGTTCAGGAGGACCGGCCGTTCAGTGGCGCGGGCGTCCGAGATAGTCAGTTCGGTCAGAGGTGCGCTTGTCGTCCGAAGCTTGATCGGCCGCTGATTGGTTGGGTCGAGGTCGGACGTCCGAGGATCGCCGATCAGTCCGTAGCCCGATCGTACGATGGCTCCGAAGTCCGTAGATCCATTCCTGGTCTTGAGCTCCGATGGTCATCTGGCGTTTGATGTCGGTCGACGTGAGGTTTGGCGGTCGACCGGTCCCAGGCGCGACGCTCGTGTCTCGAATCGCTTGACGTCTCTAAGTCCGGTCTGACGGTCGTCCGTTCCAGTAGCTTCACAATGTAGATCCTCTTCTTCCTCTTTGACGGTACTTTGGGGTCCTCGCCTGGCTCTTGCTAGTAGATGCATCATGGTTCGCTTCCATGTATCTGATCACACAGAAAGTTTCGGAATGAGGTAGTAGAAGCATGTCTCATGGGTAGAAATAAGAAGTTAGGAGAGGGGCGAGTTCACCTTATCTTCAATAGCCTTGGCTCTGGCTCTTGTCATGGGTCCCGGTGGTGTTGAGGGAGATGTAGGCACGTCCATGGGGATGAGTGGGGATGCTCCGCATCATTCCGTCCTTGGGGATGGCGAGGATGCTCGCATCATCTCCCCCCTTAGGAAGGATCGGACCTCGGATCAAGATCTTCATCTCCATGGAATGGTGCAACTTCCTTGACGTTGAAGATGTCGCCGACGCTGTACTTGTCGTGGGTATATCGATCTTGTAGGCGTTGTCGTTGTGGCGTGCTAGCACCTTGAAGCGTCCATTGCCGAGGGAGAAGTTTTGACTTATGCGTTCTTTGGGGAAGCGGTCTCATGTGAAGGTGTAGCCACACTAGATCACCAATGTTGAAGACGATGGGTTGTTTGTTGGCATTGAGCTTGTTTGCTTGGCGTTGTACTTGGCGATTCAATTGTGTGCCTTGTATCTTCTCGGCATCATCTTGATGTAGTTTGCTCGCTCACTTGCATCCATGTTGGTGCGCTTCTTGTAGAGGAAGAGGTAGAATGTCCAATGGGGACAACGGGTTGAAACCGTAGAGCGACCTCGAAGGGGGACTTGCCGGTAGTTGAATGTCTTGCACGATTGTAGGTATGCATCAAGCGATGGGTGAACATGCTTCCCACTCCTTGATGTTCTTCTTGATCAAGACACAAAGTAGAGTGGATAGTGCGCGGTTCGTCACCGCCGTTTGGTTGCTGGGTTTGAGGATGGTATGCCGAGGAGAACAAGAGCTTGATTCCAGCTTTGCACATAGGGTCTTCAAAAAGTAACTCAAGAACTTGGCGTCACGATCGGAGGCGATTGTCTTTGGTATGCCATGGAGTCGCAAGATTTCCCTACAAAGAGATTTGCAACATGTGAAGCATCGTCTATCTTGTTGCAAGGAATGAAATGTGCCATCTTAGAAAATCTATCCACAACAACAAAGACGGGATCCTTGCCATTTTGAGTCCTAGGCAAACCAAGCACAAAATCCATACTAATGTCTTCCCATGGTTGATATGGAATAGGAAGAGGCATGTAAAGACCATGAGATTGAGCTTTAGACTTAGCTTTCATGACATGTATAGCTGACGGTTGGTGAAGCGTGAGACATCATGAAACATCTTGGGCCAAAAGTAGTTGTTGGAGAGCATGGCTAATGTCTTCGCACGCCCAAAGTGTCCCATGAGTCCGCCTCCATGAGCCTCTTGCAAAAGTGAGCAAGCGAAGAGAAGACTCCTGGAATGCAAAGTTTGTTAGCTCTCATAAGATAACCATCCTTGATGTAATATTGTTCCCAAGATGTATGTGCCAAACACTTAGCATAAGGAGAAGCAAAAGATGGATCATGCTCATACAAGTCTTTTATATGCTCAAAACCAATGACATTCAACTCAAGTTGAGTGACAAGCATGTATATGCGTGAAAGTGCATCGGCAACTACATTCTCCTTACCCTTAATGTACTTGATCACATAAGGAAAAGATTCAATGAATTCACTCCATTTGGCATGACGCATGTCAACTTAGTTTGACCTTTGAGGTACTTAAGCGTGTCATGATCGGTATGGATGACAAACTCATGAGGTCTAAGGTAATGTTCCCAAACATGGACTTTACATACTAAAGCATACAATTTCTTATCATAGATGGGATAATTAAGTTGAGCACCGGAGAGTTTTTCACTAAAATAAGCAATGGCTCGCTTTTTCTTGCATCAAAACTCCGCCAATTCGGTACCACTTGCATCACAATGAACCCTCAAAAGTTTTTCAAAATTGGGCAAAGCAAGAATCTGAGCATGAGTAAGCAAAGACTTGAGCTCATCAAAAGCGGTTGATTGCAAAGATTCCCAAACAAAGGGAGTATTCTTCTTGCTCAAAGCATGCAAAGGAGCTGCAATTGTGCTAAAATCTTTCACAAAGCTTAATGATAAAAAAACCCGCAAGACCAAGAAACTTCGCGACTTGTTGCAAATTGGTGGGTTAGCCAAGTTTTGATTGCTTCAATTTTAGATTCATCAACATGGACACCCTTTGAGGAAACAACAAAACCCAAGAAACCACTTTGTCAACTCCAAATGTGCATTTTTTCAAGTTTGCATAAAGGCTTTCCTTGCGAAGAGTTTGCAACACAGATTTTACATGATTGATGTCTCTTTCATGGTTTTGCTAAACACAAGAATATCGCTCAAAGTAAACCACAATAAAGACTCCAATGTAAGGACGAAGCACTGATGCATAAGACGACAAAAGTACCGGAGCTTCCGATAGACCCATAGGCATCACTAACCACTCATATAAACCAAATTTGGTTTTGAAAGCAGTTTTCTCATTCATCACCCTCTTGTATGCGGATTTGATAATAGCCACTTTAAGATCAATTTTGAGAAAAAGTTGGCTCCACTAAGTTCATCAAGGCATGTCATCTAAGCGAGGAATGGGATGCCTATATCGAACGGCAATAGCATTCGATAGGTTCTACAATCGAACACAAGCGGAAACTTCCATCGGGCTTAGGCAATAAGAATAACCGGAACGGCAACAAGGGCTTAGGTCACGCACATGATCAATGTTGATGAGTTGTTGTACTTGCCGCTGAATCTCCTTGTGTCGCTTCCGGATTGACTCGGTATGGGGCTTTGTTTGCAGAGGCGCTCCGGATGAGGCTCGATCTCGATGCTCTATGCCTCAAGAGAGAGGTAGACCCGAGGTAGCTCATCGGGAAAACATCTTGGAATTCCCTGCAAAGAGATTGGAAACACTAAAGGTAGCTCGTGAGAGGTGTTAGTTTTTGGATCTCCATCCTTTGACACACAAGGACAAAGTGGATCAATGTAGATGGGTTCTCACACTTCTTCTCATCTCACTTTTGGTGGCAAATAGGATGAGGTTTTTTCTCTCAGCTAAGAAGTCGCTTCAAGTTTGGCTTGTGGCTCTCACCTCACTTTTTGGTGGATCGCTTCACACTTTTTCTCTATGGTTGGTGGCTTGTTTTGTCGGCTATCACTTGACTAGGAGACATAGGTCGAAAGCACATATTCTTTCCCTTTCATCTTGAAGCTATAGTGATTGGTGCGCCTTGCATTTTGGATGACACCACTGGCCAATCTTGCCATGGTCCACCAAGAAGTAGGTGACAAACGGTCATTGGGACCACATCACAATCCAAAGTGTCTCTCGTATGCACCAATTTTGAAAGAGACTAGGACCAGATGCTCAACTCAGATAGCAATGGAGTCACTTAGCCATTGAACCTTGTAAGGGTGTGGTGTTTCCTCTCGACCAATTGGAGCTTGGAGCATAGTTCTTCACTCTGCCAAGTTGTGGCAACTACCTCCATCGATGATGACCTTTGATGGACCGGCCCATTGATGCCTGGCCTTTTGTGTGGAAGATGTGGCATCGTTGGTCTTCTTCTTTGTTGATGTTGAAGAGTCAAGACCTTGGAGACAACGAGAGCGGGCTCGAATCCTCATCACAAAGACTTGATTACTCTTCATCTTCATTCACTTGCTTGCATGGCCACTTGTTCAAGAGCTTCCATCTTCTCTTCACCATGGAGTCATATGTGCCATCGCTGCTGAGTGATCATGGTGCTTGTTGGTGCATTCAGTGATGACTTGTGGCTACCGCAAGTGAAACACTTGAAGGGAGCTTGATCCGAGCATCCATTTCATCATCCCTATGCATCCACATGTTCGCCCCATCAAGAGCCAAGAGGACCCATGACTAGAGCACGAGCTCGAGCTCTCGAGACCGAGGTGACTTCTCTCTAGTCGAAAGATCATATGACCCTCTCGAGACATGGCTACACCTCAATCTGGAATGTTGTGCATGCTTAGATACCAAGGAACCAACCTAGGAGAAGCCGCGAGCCAAGATGGACACCAAGAGCAAGAGAAGGAGCTGCAGAGTCCAGAGGGAGCTACTACTCAGGCCAAGCTGTGCTTGATTGACCTTCACCCAAGGTACTTGGCTCATCATTGCAAGCTGTACTTCCACCGAGCCGAGCTAAGCTGCACTCACCGCCTCCATCCGGCCTACTTCCGCAGAAAAACCCGACACACTCCAAGAATCGAACTAAGCGTCAGAGCTTGGGTATTTATCGCTTCACTGCCGGCATTTGTCACCGAAAGCTGTATTACCGCCATGAAGCATCGGTATCATCACCGCTCATGGTAGCTGGGATCGGCCCAGTGTTCATACCTTTTCACTCTAACTGTACTCCCCCTTGGAGGTCCTAGACTATAAATAGACCTTCCCTCATCCTTCTCTAGGGTTAGCATTGGATTTGCTCATATTTCGTGTGAGAGCCTTTGCTCATCCATTTCAGCTACTTTCTCCCTTCGAGATCAGACCCTACGGAGAAGATCCCAAGCGGATTCAAGACCCCTCCTAGGGTGGACCCTATCAAGACCTCCTCATGGAGAAGAACGGCTACCCCTTGTATCCTCACCCTTTGTTGTCCTTGAATCTTGTGCCACTCTCATGTGTTTGATAATCTAGCACTTGTGTGATCGTTTTTTTGTTTTCTTGAGTGTTCTCTCTCTCGCTCTCCCGTGCCTTTCCTCGTGTTCTTCCGCCTGCTCTTCGTGTTCCTCGAGGGATTCTCTCCAAGCGTGAAAGATCGTCCAATGAGGGTTCCGCTTCCAGCATCATCATGGTATCATGAGCCAGGTTGATCACGTTATTGGAGCCCCTACCCCTCTTTTTCTAGCTTGATTTTGTTGTTTTTGTCCTAATTCAAAATTTCTACAAAATAGCCCCAAATTTTTTTTGTGATTTGTTAGTGTGATGAAATTTTGTTGATTTTGATCCGTGGATTTGCTTGGTTTTCAGTCCATCTAGCATCTCCCAAGTTTCACCCTCTTCCATCCACAAATCCATCAATTTTGACCCTCAAATCACCCATTTCACTTCTAAAATCGCCAAGAACGATTCGGGAGAAATCGAAAATCCCGACACGAGCGGTATTATCGCTTCTTCCTAAGCGGTATTTGTCACCGAGAGCGGTATTATCGCCTTCCTAGCGTGTATTACCGCTGAGTACGCCGATCACCGCCAGCTTCCTTGCTCAGCCTCAAATAGTCGGTAAATCCCGACACGAACGAGTACTACCACTGTCATTCAGCAGTATTTACCGGCTACGAAGTGGTACTATCATCGCCCGCCTGCTTTCAGCTTCCGACTTTCACCATTTCATCATAACTTTTCACTCAACTCCGATTTGAGTGTTCTTGGCCTGCTTTGAAGCTATCGACGTCTTTGAGGACCTCACCTTGGTTTCACCACCTTTCGACACCATCAAATTCTTCCAAACATCGGCATCTTTGCCTAGGGCTTAAACCACATCATCCGCTATACCACCTCCACTTCTCCGCCACATTTTCGCTTTTGGTCTTTGAGAATTTGAGTTGTGGTTCTCGTGTCCTATTGTGTTTCGCTATATAGGTACGGTTTCGACGTCAACATCACCACCACTCATCTTCGCCAAGGACTCATCATCGCAAGGATCGTAACCTCGATTTCGACATCTTTGTCATCTCTTGCAATTGCATTGATAACCACATAGCCTTTACTTTTATGCGTGTTTACCCATCGAGACTAGCCATTGAGTATTGCCAAAGAACGTGACTTGTGCACTTTAGTGATCATACCTATAGCATACATATAGCATACCATAGTGGTGGTATATCTTGAGATCAACTTGTGTGTCACAATGTTGTCATAGCATACAATTGCTATCTTGGTTCGTGAAGTTTGTATAAGAAAAGAGCTCAAAAGTGAAAGAGCCACCCAAGCTTTTTAAGCAAAGAGGAAAGATAAGAAAGATTATAAGCAAGAACCAAAGCATCATACAACATTAAGATTGTCATATCCGATCATCTTGGATCATAGCACCAAATATCATACATATAGTATACTTGGGATAGAGATCGCTGCATTTTTGCTTAGTAGGTTGTGCACAAGTTCAGATCCGCCTTTTGTGCAATCGTTATAGGCTTCCTCTAGTATTGTGCAACAAGAGCATTCTTTGGATTCCACATTTTGGCTCACTTTTGGTTTGTACAATCCCACTTATCTATTTATGCGGTGTGTTTCCGGTACCACTACTTGCTTGGTCTACTTGTTACATTTGCGAATTTGTAATCTTTTTCCCAACTTTATTGAGTCTCACTTACAATTGCATCAAAATTTTGTGCCACCATCCTAACCAAGCTCCACCATAAGCTTTTATTTGTGTAGGTGTGAGAACCGACAAGAATCGGTACCAAGAGTGCTATTTCATTGTCCGTGATTTGAGTGAACTTGATTCATTTCTTCAACATCGGTCAAAGGTACATTGGTATAAGTTCTTTCCGCTCTACCACTCAGCATCTTGTTTGAATGATGGATAGGCCAAGTCTTCTACCAACCCACTTCATCATCGGAGCAAGACGATTGGCATGTCCTCATACGCCACTAAGAGCTACCTCTTTGGTGCACAATTAGCGCTACATCAAGAACAACAAGCAATGAGCGACCGTGACGACAACCTCGCCTTAATTTACTTAATTTCCGAGCAACGGATAAGAGACTACTTCGATAACAAGTTCGAGGCTCACAAGCGAAGAGAATGATGCAAGAATGGATTTAGATCCGCGTTGATGAGAACACGGCATCATTCCACTTCTTCATCATCAAGACGGAGCCGCCGAGTCGACATTCCGACGACACCTTCTACGACTCAAGTACACCGTCATCGAACACTCTTCGACGAGCCAAGGCCAAGACCGGCTATGCATCTCGCAACTCGCTACATGACAAGCATTCACAAAGAGCAAGTTGATGATCAAGTTCCTCGTCCTCAATCAAACCAAGAGGCTTTTGCTCAAGCTCAAGAACGACAACGCCTTCGCCGCCAACAAGAGGAAGAAAGAGCACGTCACCAAGACGTAACAAGACGCCAAGGCTCAACGCCTTCAACAACAACAACGTGAAGCGCAAGCTCTTGAGGCGCAACGCGTCCTTCAAGAATCAAGTAGAGCCTTCGCTAACCGCAATCGCGAACGGCGCAATCAAGAGGAAGCCCTTCGAGAAGAAATCCAAGAGAGGAACTACCACACCTCATGTACAACGTCAAGTTCCTCTAAGCTCTCCACAAGCTCGCCAAGCTCCAACCTCAACCTCAAGTTCAACAAGAGCAAGTTGATCATGGTCTTCCTCCGCGCCAAGAGCAACATGAAGATGATTGTACATTCCACGCCAAGGACGCCATCATCAACATCGCCAACAACACAATGAAGAGCAACGCATACGGCAAGCTAAAATTCACCATGCCCAAGTTCAATGGAAGCAATGACCTCAAGACTACCTCTCATGGGCATTGAAGGTTGACAAAATCTTCCGCTGGCACAACTACGATGAAGAGAAGAAAATCGCTATGGCATCACTTGAGTTCCAAGATTATGTGCTCATATGGTGGGAACAAATCATTGAGCGACGACAAGCAAGAGGTGAACCCCCAATCACCACTTGGGCTCAAATGAAGGATGTCATGCGGCATGCTTTGTGCCAACCTACTACAACCGCGAATTCTTCAAGAAACTCCAACTACTCAAGCAAGGAACAAAGAGTTGAAGAATACTACAAGGAAATGGAGATAGCCATGATTCGAGCCAATGTCAAGGAAGATGATGAGCAACTATGGCACGCTTTCTTGAATGGACTCAATCATCCCATCAAGAAGATCGCCACTTCCAACCATACTCATCCTCATTGAGCTCGTGCATCAAGCTACCAAAGGCGGAACGCCAAGTGCAAGATGACTTCAAGCACGCCAAGTACTCATCCAAGACCCACGGCTTCCCAACAACCAAGCTTCAACGACTCCTCCAACATCTACATCAACCAAGCTTCCTTCAAGAAACGCATTTACAAGTCAAGTTACAAGAAGACATCGACAAGTTCAAGTCGCCTCCTCCTACTACAAAGCAACCCTCGTCGCCGCGGTTTATCCTCTACTCCAACCGATGAGACCATCAAGACAAGCTCTTCAAGTGTTTCACTTGGGGCGGCCGAGGCCACAAGTCATACGAATGCACCAACAAGCGCATTCATGATCCTCAACGACGATGGCACATATGACTCAATGAGTGAAGAGGAAATGGAAGCCTTGAGCAAGTGGCCATGCACCCGCAAGTGAATGAAGATGAAGATGATCAAGTCTTTTGTGATGAGGATTCGAGCCCGCCTCGTTGTCTCCAAGGTCTCGACTCTTCAACATCAACAAGAAGAAGACCAACGATGCCACATCTTCCACACAAAAGCCGCATCAATGGAAGGTCCATCAAGGTCATCATCGATGGAGGTAGTTGCCACAACTTGGCAAGTGAAGAACTATGGTCCAAGCTACAATTGGTCAAGAGGAAGCACCCACACTCCTACAAGGTTCAATGGCTAAGGACTCCTAAGACTATACGAGTCGAGCATACGGTCCAAGTCTCCTTCAAAATTGGTGCTTATGAAGACACTTTGAGTGTGATGTGGTCCCAATGACCGCTTGCCACCTCCTTCTTGGTCGACCATGGCAATCTGAATGTGGTGTCATCCACAATGGGCGAACCAATCACTATAGCTTCAAGATGAAAGGAAGGAATATGTGCACACCATGTCTCCTAGTCAAGTGATAGCCAAGCAAGCCACACATCATAGAGAAAAGAGGAGAAAGTGATCCACCCAAAAGTGAGTGAGAGCCACAAGCCAAATTTGAGAGACTCTCTTCGCCTAGAGAGAAAACCTCATTCTATTTGCCACCAAAAGTGAGATGAGAGAAGTGTGTGAGAACCCATCGAGTGTGATGCACTTTGTCCTTGTGTGCAAGGATGGAGAACCAAAACTAACACCATTCACGAGCTACCTTTGGTGTTTCAATCTCTTTGCAGGAATTTCAAGATGTTTTCTCGATGAGCTACCTCCAGTCACCTCCTCTTCGAGGCATTGAGCATCGAATCGACCTCATCCCCGAGCGCCGCTACCAAACAAAGCTCCATACCGAGTCAATCCCAAGAAACCAAGGAGATTCAACGGCAAGTACAAACAACTCATCGACAACGGTCATGTACGGAAAGCCTAAGCCCTGTGCCAGCTCCGGTTATTCTTGTGCCTAAGCCCGATGGAAGTTTCCGCTTGTGTTCGATTGTAGACCTATCAATGCTATTACTGTCATATAGGCATCCCATTCTCGCTTAGATGATATGCTTGATGAACTTAGTGGAGCCAACTTTTTCTCAAAATTGATCTTAAAAGTGGCTATTATCAAATACGTGATACAAGAGGGTGATGAATGGAAAACGGCTTTCAAAACCAAATTTGGTTTATATGAGTGGTTAGTGATGCCTATGGGTCTTTCTAAGCTCCTGTGACTTTTGTGCGCCTTATGCATCATGTGCCTTCATCCTTATATTGGAGTCTTTGTTGTGGTTTACTTTGATGATATTCTTGTGTTTAGCAAAACCATGAAAGAGCACATCAATCATGTTAAATCTGTTGCAAACTCTTCTGCAGGAAAGCCTTTATGCAAACTTGAAAAAATGCACTTTGGCGTTGACAAAGTGGTTTTCTTGGTTTTGTTGTTCTTCAAAGGGTGTCCATGTTGATGAATCTAAAATTGAAGCAATTAAAACTTGGCCCCAACCAACCAATTTGCAACAAGTGCTAAGTTTTCTTGGTCTTATGGTTTCTATCGTCTTGGTGAAAGATTTTAGCACAATTGCCGCTTCCTTTGCATGCTTTGAGCAAGAAGAATACTCCCTTTGTTTGGGGAACTTTGCAATCAACCGCTTTTGATGAGCTCAAGTCTTTGCTTACTCATGTCTCGATTCTTGCTTTGCCCAATTTTGACAAAACTTTTGAGGTTCATTGTGATGCAAGTGGTAATCGAATTATGGAGTTTTGATGCAAGAAAAACGAGCCATTGCATATTTTAGTGAAAAACTCTCCGTGGCTCAACTTAATTATCCCATCTATGACAAAGAATTGTATGCTTTAGTGCGTGCTACATGTTTGGGAACATTACCTTAGACCTCATGAGTTTGTCATCCATACCGATCATGAAACGCTTACACTCAAAGGTCAAACTAAATTGAACAAGCGCCATGCCAAATGGAGTGAATTCATTGAATCTTTTCCTTATGTGATCACGTACATTAAGGGTAAAGAAAATGTAGTTGCCGATGCTTTCACGCATAAACATGCCTTGTCACTCAACTTGAGTTGAATGTTATTGGTATTGAGCATATAAAAGACTTGTATGAGCATGATCCATCTTTTGCTTCTCCTTATGCTAAGTGTTTGACGATAATGTCTTGGGAACAATATTACATCAAGGATGGTTACCTTATGAGAGCTAACAAACTTTTGCATCTCTTAGTCTTCTTCTTCGCTTGCTCTTTTGCAAGAGGCTCATGGAGGCGGCCTCATGGGACACTTTGACGCGACAAGACATTCGCATCACTTCCAACAACTACTTTTGGCCCAAGATGTTCATGACGCCTCACGCTTCACCAACCGATGTTACACATGTCGCAAAGCTAAGTCTAAAGCTCAATCATGGTCTTTACATGCCTCTTCCTATTCCATATCAACCATGGGAAGACATTAGTATGGATTTTGTACTTGGTTTGCTCTAGAACTCAAAATGGCAAGGATTCCGTTTGTTGTTGTGGATAGATTTTCTAAATGGCACATTTCATTCCTTTGCAACAAGATAGACGATGCTTCACATGTTGCAAATCTCTTTGTAGGGAAATCTTACACTCCATGATGCATCAAAGACAATCGCTCCGATCGTGACGCAAGTTCTTGAGTTACTTTTGAAGACCCTATGTGCCAAGCTCGAATCAAGCTCTTGTTCTCCTCGGCATACCATCCTCAAACCGACGGCCAAACGGAGGTGACGAACAAGACACTATCCACTCTACTTCTGTCTTGATCAAGAAGAACATCAAGGAGTGGGAAGCATGTCACCCATCGCCGAGTACGCCTACAATCGCAGGCAAGACATTCAACTACCGCAAGTCCCCTTCGAGGTCGCTTCACGGTTTCAACCCGTTGTCCCCATTGACATTCTACCACTTCCTCTCCAAGAGCGCACCAACATGGATGCAAGTGAACGAGCAAGCTACATCAAGAAGATGCACGAAGATACAAGGCACACCATCGAGCGCCAAGTACAACGCCACTAACAAGCTCAACGCCAACAAGCAACCCATCGTCTTCAACATTGGTGATCTAGTGTGGCTACACCTTCGCAAGGACCGCTTCTCAAAGAACGCAAGTCCAAACTTCCCTCGAGCCGATGGACTTTCAAGGTACTAGCATCGCTACAACGATAACGCTTACAAGATCGACATACCGCGACAAGTACAACGTGAGCGACATCTTCAACGCCAAGGACCTCGCACCTTTCCATGGAGATGAAGCTTTTGATCCGAGGTCGGATCTCTCCTAAGGGGGGAGATGATGCGGAGCATCCCACGATCATCCCCATGCATCCACAACCGCCTCATCAAGAGCCAAGAGGACCCATGACTAGAGCACGTCCAGCCTCGAGCTCGAGACCGAGGTGACTTCTCTCCTTAGTGAAAGATCATATGAACCTCTCGAGACATGGCTACTACCTCAACCGAATGTTGTGCATGCTTAGATACCAAGGAACCAACCTAGGAGAAGTCAGCCCAAGATGGACACCAAGAGCAAGAGGGAACAAGAGTTCAGAGGAGCTGAACTATCACCGCTGTCAGCAGCATTACCTCACCAATGAGCTTAAGTACCACCGCTTCGCTGCCGGCTGTACTACCATTGAGGCCGAGCTACGGCAGAGGTATTAGCTGCTCCATCCGCCGTACTCGAAAAACCCAACACCTGTAGAATCGAATTCATTGCCGTGAGCGTAAGATCACATAATTTCAGCGTTGGTACTATCACGAAAAGCGGTATTACCGGGATCCCATGAAGCAATTCAGAGTATTCATCCCCTCACCATGGTAGAGTTGCTTCGAGTGTCGAGGCCCATGTACTTTTCGCCTCTAACTTCTACCCCTTGGAGGTCCTAGACCATAAATAGACCTTCCCTCATCCTCTTCTAGGGTTAGCTTTGGATTTGCTCATATTTTTGTGGAGAGCCTTTGCTCATCCACTTGGCTACTTCTCCTTCTCAGATCAGGACTTCTTACGGAGAAGATCCCCCAAGCGGATTCAAGACCCTCCTAGGGTGGGGATCCTCAAGACCTCCTCATGAGAAGAACGGCTACCTTGTATCCCACCCTTTGTTGTTCTGAATCTTGTGCCACTCTATGTGTTTGATAATCTAGCACTTGTGTGATCGCTTTGTCGGTTGAGTGATCTCTCTCTGCCTCCCCTGTTTTCCCCTGTTCTTCCGCCTGAAGCGGTGATGGTAGGTGGCGGGGTGATGATGATGGTGCGGTGGCGGCGTGACAACTTATGACCGAACTCGAAACTCTAAAAGACTAGACGCTAAGACCAGAACTAGACACGACGATGCAACCGCAATTCAACAAAGCAAAACCCTAAAAAGATTATGCAAAGGCTCGATTGGTTCGGATATGATGAACTAACCCTAATTTTTTTGTGGTTTTTCGTGGACTTTAGGTATGAAGAACAGACTCGATCTAATCTCGAAAAACTGTAAAATCTCACCGAGCAACCTGAAAATCTGATACCACTTGATAGAGGCAAAGGTGTCCCGATGTTTCGATGAGATGGTGGCTATCGTTTACGTGGGAGTCGACCTTGACGATCCGACTACTGAACGTCGAGACGTCAGCGCCTTAGCAATCGCTAAACCAACTTCCGAGGGTTATTGACCACGCGAGCACGATCAACCTGACCACGAGGGCCTGTTTCCTGCGAGCAAGCGAAGAACAAGCAAGAAACTGAGATTGCAATCTGGATATTGCGAATATAAGATGAAAGCTTTATTGATCAAGGTGGGGTTCTGTGGCGCTTTGTCCGCTCGTTGAACACAAACGAAATGCGCGAAGTTGCAGCTATGGCGAACTTTTAATCTAAACAAAACCCAAGGTCTAAACGGTGCCCTAAGGGCTGTATATATGGAGGAAGAGGGGGAATTTCGTGGCCCTTGGTGGAGGGTCCAAATCAACCCTAACTCTTGTTTCCCCACACATACGGACTCTAAAAACAGCCTATACTTAAGTATTTCGAAATTACATGGGCCTGGCCCACTAATAAGGTGACGCAGCACCTAGAATAGCCTCGGGCGACATTTATGAAGTAGCATCTTGTATATTTCGTCCAAGGCTTCATGCATCCATTATGGTGGCTTCAAAGTCCTGAAATCATCACTTGTAACTCCGTTCTTGTTCCCCTTGCATGGCATTATCTCCATGCTTGTTGTTGCTCAATGTCCATCCTTCTCCAAGCTAGGGCCTTCATTTGTAAGCAAAACAAATGTATCCAATTTAGGCAGCATCATATTCTCATGAACATTAGAATCATTACCAAAAAACGAAAGTACCTGATAATTTAATTGGCGTGCCCGAGCTCTAGTAATTGGTCCAGTATATGTAGCAGTAGGGGCTGTGGGTGTAACAATGGTATTGATGTCCTCATCAGTGTGGTCGGTCGTCCCGTCCGGGCCGGACATCCGCTTGCTGGGGCCTGCGTTGGCTGGGACTTGGCAGCTGGGGCTTCAGGCGCCGGATGTCCGGTCCCGACCGGTCGTCCGGTGGCTGGAGTTTTCTCCGGTAGCTCTTCTTCTTGTCCTTTGCGGTTGGTAGCTTCGTCTCCTTGTCCAATGGATGTAGATGCACCATGGCTTTCCTCCAGGTACCTGATCACACACAAAGTGTCCATATGAGGTAGTAGCCAAGTCTCGTGAGTAGAGAGAGGAAGTTCGGAAAGGAGCGAGTTCACCTTATCTTCGATAGCCTTGGCTCTAGCTCTTGTCATGGGCCCAAGTGGTGTTGATGAAGATGTAGACACGTGATGTAGGGCGGAACCCTATGTGGACGATCTTTCACGTTGGAGCGGATCCTACGGCGAATCACGGGGAGTACGCGGAAGAACACGAGGAAATCACGGGGAGGAACGAGGGAAAACACTCAACCAACAAGGAATCGGTCACACAAGTGCTAGATCAAAGAACACAAAGAGATCCACGAGATCAAAGGTCAACAAAGGTAAGGATACACGAGTAGCCGTTCTTCTCCGAGAGGAGGTCTTGATGGGGTCCACCCTAGAAGGGGGTCTTGAATCCGCTTGGGGGATCTTCTCCGAAGAGGTCCTGAACTCCGAGGAGAAGTAGCCAAGTGGATGAGCAAGGCTCTCACACAAACACGAGCTAAACCTAAGCTAGCCCCTCCGGTAGCTCCTCTTCTTCTCCTTGGCGGTTGGTAGCTTCGTCTCCTTGTCCGATGGATGTAGATGCACCATGGCTTTCCTCCAGGTACCTGATCACACACAAAGTGTCCATATGAGGTAGTAGGCAAGTCTCGTGAGTAGAGAGAGGAAGTTCGGAAAGGAGCGAGTTCACCTTATCTTCGATAGCCTTGGCTCTAGCTCTTGTCATGGGCCCAAATGGTGTTGAGGAAGATGTAGACACGTCCATGGGGATGAGCGAGTGATGCTCCGCATCATCTCCCCACAGGAAGGATCCGACCTCGGATCAAGATCTTCATCTCCATGGTATGGCGCAAGGTCCTTGACGTTGAAGATGTCGCTCACATTGTACTTGTCTCGAGGTATGTCGATCTTGTAGGCGTTGTCGTTGTAGCGTGCTATCACCTTGAAAGGTCCATCGGCTCGAGGTAGAAGCTTGGACTTGCGTTCTTTGGGGAAGTGGTCCTTGCGAAGGTGTAGCCATACTAGATCACCAATGTTGAAGACCATGGG
Organism: Aegilops longissima; assembly: GCA_021605205.1. Classification (NCBI taxonomy): domain Eukaryota; kingdom Viridiplantae; phylum Streptophyta; class Magnoliopsida; order Poales; family Poaceae; genus Aegilops; species Aegilops longissima. The sequence goes on along the minus strand of JAHIAM010005635.1, from coordinate 70,726 downwards.
TTTCTTGTTGACGTTGATCTTAGTCATTAGTCGTTGGACTTGTCGCTCGATGGCATGTCTTGTATCCTCGTGCATCTTCTTGATGTAGCTTGCCCGTGCACTTGCATCCATGTTGGTGCGCTCTTGTAGAGGAAGAGGTAGAATGTCCAATGGTGACAACGGGTTGAAGCCGTAGACGGCCTCGAAGGGGGACTTGCCGGTAGTCGAATGTCTTGCACGGTTGTAGGCGTACTCGGCGATGGGTACCCACTCCTTGATGTTCTTCTTGATCAAGACACGGAGTAGAGTGGATAGTGTGCGGTTCGTCACCTCTGTTTGGCCGTCGGTTTGAGGGTGGTATACGGGATAGGGGCTCCAAAAACGTGATCAACCTTGCTCTGATCCAAGATGATGTAGGGCGGAACCATATGGGGACGATCTTTCACGTTTGGAGAGGATCCCTACGAGGAACACGAAGAACGAGCGGAAGAACACGAGGGAAATCACGGGGAAAACACAAGAGAATCACTCAAACCAACAAGATCAATCACACATGTGCTAGATCGATGAACACAAAGGAAGATACATGATTCAAGGTCAACAAAGGACGATACAAACGGTAGCCGTTCTTCTCCGTGAGGAGGTCTTGATGGGGGCCACCCAAGAGGGGGTCTTGAATCCAAGGTGGATCTTCTCCGAAGAGGGGCCGCGGTCTCTCTCGTGGAGTAGATCCGGTATGGATGAGCAAAGCTCTATATAATGAGCTAAATCAACGCTAGCACCTCTTGGAGGAGGAGGGGTTCTATTCATAGTCTTGGTGAAAAAGGGGGCGAAGTGAAGGGGTACATGGGCTTCGCCTGGCTATCTTGCAGAGCAGTACGGGACGTCCGGCTGGGACCGGACGTCCGGTGGCTCAGAGGGACCGGTCGTCCGTGGCGCCGGACGTCCGCTGGTCAGTTCGGTGAAGGCGCGGTCGTCCGGTTTCTTCGATCTTCCGCTGATTCGTTGGGTCAGGGCACCGGACGTCCGGCTGTGGCGGTCGTCCGATCGCGGTCGTCCGTGGCACCGGTCTTCCGTAGATCCGGCTCGGGTCTTCAGGGGCCGGTCGTCCGCTGGCGGCCGGATGTCCGCTCGCCGTGAGGGTTTGGCCGGTCGTCCGGTCCGGGCCGGACGTCCGCTGGCTGGGGCTTCAAGTGCCGGACGTCCGGTCCCTACCGGTCGTCCGGTGGCTGGAATTTCCTCCGGTAGCTCCTCTTCTTCTCCTTGGCGGTTGGTAGCTTCGTCTCCTTGTCCGATGGATGTAGATGCATCATGGCTTTCCTCCAGGTACCTGATCACACACAAAGTGTCCATATGAGGTAGTAGGCAAGTCTCGTGAGTAGAGAGAGGAAGTTCGGAAAGGAGCGAGTTCACCTTATCTTCGATAGCCTTGGCTCTAGCTCTTGTCATGGGCCCAAATGGTGTTGAGGAAGATGTAGACACGTCCATGGGGATGAGCGAGGGATGCTCCGCATCATCACGTCCATGGGGATGAGCGAGGGATGCTCCGCATCATCTCCCCCCCCCCTTGGGAAGGATCAGACCTCGGATCAAGATCTTCATCTGCATGGTATGGCGCAAGGTCCTTGATGTTGAAGATGTCGCTCACATTGTACTTGCCTCGTGGTAGATCTATCTTGTAGGCGTTGTCGTTGTAGCGTGCTAGCACCTTGAAGGGTCCATCGGCTCGAGGGAGAAGCTTGGACTTGCGTTCTTTTGGGAAGCGGTCCTTGTGAAGGTGCAGCCATACTAGATCACCAATGTTGAAGACCATGGGTTGCTTGTTGACGTTGAGCTTGGTCGTTAGTCGTTGAAGTTGTCGTTCGATGGCATGTCTTGTATCCTCATGCATCTTCTTGATGTAGCTTGCCCGTGCACTCGCATCCATGTTGGTGCGCTCTTGTAGAGGAAGAGGTAGAATGTCCAATGGTGACAACGGGTTGAAGCCGTAGACGACCTCGAAGGGGGACTTGCCGGTAGTCGAATGTCTTGCACGGTTGTAGGCGTACTCGGCGATGGGTAGACATGCTTCCCACTCCTTGATGTTCTTCTTGATCAAGACACAAAGTAGAGTGGATAGTGTGCGGTTCGTCACCTCCGTTTGGCCGTCGGTTTGAGGGTGGTATGCGGATGAGAACAATAGCTTGATTCGAGCTTGGTGCATAGGGTCTTCAAAAGTAACTCAAGAACTTGACGTCACGATCGGAGACGATTGTCTTTGGTACTCCATGGAGTCGCAAGATTTCCCTACAAAAGAGATTTGCAACATGTGAAGCATCGTCTATCTTGTTGCAAGGAATGAAATGTGCCATCTTAGAAAATCTATCCACAACAACAAACACGGAATCCTTTCCATTTTGAGTTCTAGGCAAACCAAGTACAAAATCCATGCTAATGTCTTCCCAAGGTTGATAAGGAATAGGAAGAGGCATGTAAAGACCATGGGATTGAGCTTTAGACTTAGCTTTGCGACATGTAGGGCGACGGTTGATGAAGCGTGAGACATCACGAAACATCTTGGGCCAAAAGTAGTTCTTGGAGAGCGTGTCGAATGTCTTGTCGCGTCCAAAGTGTCCCATGAGTCCGCCTCCATGAGCCTCTTGCAAAAGTAGCAAACGAAGAGAAGACTCGGGAATGCAAAGTTTGTTAGCTCTCATAAGATAATCATCCTTTATGTAGTATCGTTCCCAAGATGTGTGTGCCAAACACTTAGCATAAGGAGTAGCAAAAGAAGGATCATTCTCATACAAGTCTTTTATATGCTCAAAACCAATAACATTCAATTCAAGTTTAGTGACAAGCATGCATATGCGTGAAAGTGCATCCACAACTACATTTTCCTTACCCTTAATGTACTTGATCACATAAGGAAAAGATTCAATAAATTCACTCCATTTGGCATGACGCTTGTTCAACTTAGTTTGTCCTTTTAAGTACTTAAGCGTGTCATGATCGGTATGGATGACAAACTCATGAGGTCTAAGATAATGTTCCCAAACATGTAGCACACGCACTAAAGCATATAATTCTTTATCATAGATGGGATAATTAAGTTGAGCACCGGAGAGTTTTTCACTAAAATAAGCAATTGCTCGTTTTTCTTGCATCAAAACTCCGCCAATTCCGGTACCACTTGCATCACAGTGAACCTCAAAAGTTTTTTCAAAATTGGGCAAAGCAAGAATCGGAGCATGAGCAAGCAAAGACTTGAGCTCATCAAAAGCGGTGGATTGCAAAGATCCCCAAACAAAAGGAGTATTCTTCTTGCTCAAAGCATGCAAAGGAGCTGCAATTGTGCTAAAATCTTTCACAAAGCGACGATAAAAACCCGCAAGACCAAGAAAGCTACGCACTTGTTGCAAATTGGCGGGTTGGGGCCAAGTTTTAATTGCTTCAATTTTAGATTCATCCACATGGACACCCTTTGAGGAAACAACAAAACCCAAGAAAACCACTTTGTCAACACCAAATGTGCATTTCTTCATGTTTGTATAAAGACTTTCCTTGCGAAGGGTTTGCAAAACAGCCCTAACATGATCAAGATGTTCTTTCATGGTTTTGCTAAACACAAGAATATCGTCGAAGTAAACCACAACAAAGACTCCAATATAAGGATGAAGCACATGATGCATAAGACGCACAAAAGTACCGGGAGCTTCCGATAGACCCATAGGCATCACTAACCACTCATATAAACCACATTTGGTTTTGAAAGCAGTTTTCCATTCATCACCCTCTTGTATGCGGATTTGATAATAGCCACTTTTAAGATCAATTTTTGAGAAAAAGTTGGCTCCACTAAGTTCATCAAGCATGTCATCTAAGCGAGGAATGGGATGCCTATATCGAACGGTAATAGCATTGATAGGTCTACAATCGGAACACAAGCGGAAACTTCCATCGGGCTTAGGCACGAGAATAACGGGAACGACACAAGGGCTTAGGCTTTCACGTACATGGCCGTTGTCGATGAGTTGTTGTACTTGCCGTTGAATCTCCTTGGTGTCGTCGGGATTGACTCGGTATGGGGCTTTGTTTGGTAGAGGCGCTCCGGGGATGAGGTCGATTCGATGCTCTATGCCTCGAAGAGGAGGTAGACCCGGAGGTAGCTCATCGGGGAAAACATCTTGGAATTCCTGCAAAAGAGATTGAAACACTAAAGGTAGCTCGTGAGAGGTGTTAGTTTTTGGATCTCCATCCTTGCACACAAGGACAAAGTGGATCACGGTAGATGGGTTCTCGCACACTTCTCTCATCTCACTTTTGGTGGCAAATAGGATGAGGTTTTTCTCTCTAGGCGAAGAGGCGCTCAAGTTTGGTTTGTGGCTCTCACTCACTTTTTGTTGTATCACTTTCTCACTCTTGTCTCTATGGTTGGTGGCTTGTTTGTCGGCTATCACTTGACTAGGAGACATAGGTCGTAGCACATATTCTTTCCCTTTCATCTTGAAGCTATAGTGATTGGTACGCCCATTGTGTATGACACCACGGTCGAATTGCCATGGTCGACCAAGAAGTAGGTGACAAACGGTCATTGGGACCACATCACAATCCAAAGTGTCTTCGTATGCACCAATTTTGAAAGAGACTAGGACCGTATGCTCAACTCGTATAGTGCCGGAGTCACTTAGCCATTGAACCTTGTAAGGGTGTGGGTGTTTCCTCTTTACCAATTGGAGCTTGGAGCATAGTTCTTCACTTGCCAAGTTGTGGCAACTACCTCCATCGATGATGACCTTGATGGACCGTCCATTGATGCCGGCTTTTGTGTGGAAGATGTGGCATCGTTGGTCTTCTTCTTGTTGATGTTGAAGAGTCAAGACCTTGGAGACAACGAGAGCGGGGCTCGAATCCTCATCACAAAAGACTTGATCATCTTCATCTTCATTCACTCGCCGGTGCATGGCCACTTGTTCAAGAGCTTCCATCTCCTCTTCACTCATGGAGTCATATGTGCCATCGTCGTTGAGGATCATGGTACGCTTGTTGGTGCATTCGTATGACTTGTGGCCTCGGCCGCCGCAAGTGAAACACTTGAAGGAGCTTGATGCGGAGCATCCCACGATCATCCCCATGCATCCACAACCGTCTCAAGAGCCAAGAGGACCCATGACTAGAGCACGAGCTCGAGCTCTCGAGACCGAGGTGACTTCTCTCCTTAGTGAAAGATCATATGACCCTCTCGAGACATGGCTACTACCTCAATCTGCAATGTTGTGCATGCTTAGATACCAAGGAACCAACCTAGGAGAAGCTGCAGCCCAAGATGGACACCAAGAGCAAGAGAAGGAGCTGCAGAGTCCAGAGGGAGCGGAACTACCGCTCAAGCCAAGCGGTACTACCGCCAGCGAAGCCAGTACTACCGCTCAAGCCAAGCGGTACTATCGCTGAGCCGAGCCAAGCGGTACTACCGCTCTCCATCCGCCTACTTCCAAAAAACCGACACACTCCAAGAATCGAGCAGGCGTCGAGGCGGTACTACCGCCCACCAAGCGGTACTACCACTGAAAGCGGTACTACCGCCATGAAGCAGCAGTACTACCGCCTGCTGCGTCAGCGTTTCGGCCGAGGCCCATGTACTCTTTTGCCCCAACTTACCCCTTGGAGGTCCTAGACTATAAATAGACCTTCCCTCATCCTTTCTAGGGTTAGCTTTGGATTTGCTCATATTTGGTGTGAGAGCCTTTGCTCATCCACTTGGCTACTTCTCCTTGAGATCAGGACCTCTGGAGAAGATCCCCAAGCGGATTCAAGACCCCCTCCTAGGGTGGACCCCTCAAGACCTCCTCATGGAGAAGAACGGCTACCCTTGTATCCTACCCTTTGTTGTCCTTGAATCTTGTGCCACTCTATGTGTTTGATAATCTAGCACTTGTGTGATCGTTTTCTTGTCGGTTGAGTGATCTCTCTCGTTCTCCCGTGTTTTCCCTCGTGTTCTTCCGCTCGTTCTTCGTGTTCCTCGTGGGATTCTCTCCAAGCGTGAAAGATCGTCCACGTGAGGTTCCGCCCTACATCATCATGGTATCATGAGCCAGGTTGATCACGTTATTGGAGCCCCTACCCTCTTTTTCTAGCTTGATTTTGTTGTTTTGTCCTAATTCGAAAATTCCCCACAAAATAGCCCCAAATTTTTTGTGATTTGTTAGTGTGATGAAATTTTGTTGATTTTGATCCGTGGATTTGCTTGGTTTCGAGTCGATCTAGCATATCTCCAAGTTTCACCTCTTTCCATCCACAAAATCCATCGAATTTTGACCCAAATCACCCATTTCCGCCCCAAAATCGCATAGCGATTCGAGAAATCGAGAAAATCCGACACGAGCGGTACTACCGCCCTCCTAGCGGTACTACCGCTGAGAGCGGCACTACCGCCCTCCTAAGCGGTACTACCGCTGAGTACGGCACTACCGCCAGCCCCGTTCAGCCTAAATAGTCGAAAAATCCCGACACGGCGGTACTACCGCCCGTTCCAAGCGGTACTACCGCTTACGTACTACCGCCTGGCCATTCAGCCTTCCGACTTTCACCATTTTCATCATAACTTTTCACTCGAACTCCGATTTGAGTGTTCTTTGGCTCGTTTGAAGCTATCGGCGTGCCGAGGACCTCACCTTGGTTTCACCACCTTTTGACACCATCAAATTTTCCAAACATCGGCATCTTTGCCTAGGGCTTAAACCACATCATCCGCTATACCACCTCCACTTTCCGCTACCACATTTTCGCTTTTGGTCTTTGAGAATTTGAGTTGTGGTTCCGTGTCCTATTGTGTTTCGGCTATATAGGTGCGGTTCGACGTCAACATCACCACCACTCATCTTCGCCAAGGACTCATCATCGTCAGGACGGTAACCTCGGCGACATCTTTGTCATCTCTCGCAATTGCATTGATAACCACATAGCCTTACTTTTGCGTTGCTTACCCATCGAGACTAGCCATTGAGTATTGCCAGCAACGTGACTTGTGCACCTTAGTGATCATACTCCATAGCATACATAGCATACCATAGTGGTGCATATCTTGAGATCAACTTGTGTGTCACAATGTTGTCATAGCATACACAATTGCTATCTTGGTTCGTGAAGTTTGCATAAGAAAAGAGCTCAAAAGTGAAAGAGCCACCCAAGCTTTTAAGCAAAGAGGAAAGATAAGCAAAGAGCTTATAAGCAAGAACCAAAGCATCATACAACATTAAGATTGTCATATCCGATCATCTTGGATCATTGCACCGAAATATCATACATATAGCATACTTGGGATAGAGATCGTTGCATTTTTGCCTAATAGGTTGTGCACAAGTTCGCGTATCCGCCTTTTGTGCAATCGTGCTAGCGTCTCTCTAGTATTGTGCAACAAGAGCATTCTCGTGGTTTCCACATTTTGGCTCACTTTTGGTTTGCACAATCCCACTTATCTATTTGCGTGTGTTTCCGTGTACCACTACTTGCTTGGTCTACTTGTTACATTTGCGAATTTGCGAATCTTTTCAACTTTATTGAGTCTCACTTACAATTGCATCAAATTTTGTGCCACCATCCTAACCGAGCTCCACCATAAGCTTTTATTTGTGTAGGTGTGAGAACCGACAAGAATCGGTACCAAGAGTGCTATTTCATTGTCCGCATTTGAGTGAACTTGATTCATTTTCAACATCGGTCAAAGGTACATTGGTATAAGTTCTTTTCCGTTCTACCACTCACATCTTGTTTGGAATGATGGATAGGCCAAGTTCTTCTACCAACCCACTCTTCATCGAGCAAGACGACGACATGTCCTCATCGTCACCAAGAGCCACCTCTTTGGTGCTGTGAAGCGTTGCACCAAGAACAACAAGCAATGAGCGACCGCGATCGACAACCTCGCCACCGACTTGCGACTCTCCGAGCAACGGACAAGAGACTACTTCGATAACAAGTTCGAGGCTCACAAGGAAGAGAATGATGCAAGAATGGACGAGATCCGCGCGTTGATGAGAACACGGCATCATTCCACTTCTTCATCATCAAGACGGAGCCGCTCGAGTCGACATTCCGACGACACCTTCTACGACTCAAGTACACCGTCATCGAACACTCTTCGACGAGCCGCGCGCCAAGACCGTCATGCATCTCGCAACCAGCTACATGACAAGCATTCACAAGAGCAAGTTGATGATCAAGTTCCTCGTCCTCAATCAAACCAAGAGGCTTTTGCTCAAGCCCAAGAACGACAACGTCTTCGTCGCCAACAAGAGGAAGAAAGAGCACGTCGTCACCAAGACGAACAAGGCGCCAAGGCTCAACGTCTTCAACAACAACAACGTGAAGCGCAAGCTCTTGAGGCGCAACGTGCCCTTCAAGAATCAAGTCGAGCCTTCGCCAACCGCAATCGCGAACGGCACAATCAAGAGGAAGCCCTTCGAGAAGAAATCCAAGAGAGGAACTACCAACCTCATGTACAACGTCAAGTTCCTCAAGCTCCTCCACAAGCTCGTCAAGCTCCACCTCAACATCAAGTTCAACAAGAGCAAGTTGATCATGGTCTTCCTCCGCGCCAAGAGCAACATGAAGACGAGTACATTCCACGTCAAGGACGTCATCATCAACATCGCCAACAACACAATGAAGAGCAACGCTTCTGGCAAGCTAAAATTCACCATGCCAAAGTTCAATGGAAGCAATGACCCCGAAGACTACCTCTCATGGGCATTGAAGGTTGACAAAATCTTCCGCTTGCACAACTACGATGAAGCGAAGAAAATCGCTATGGCATCACTTGAGTTCCAAGATTATGTGCTCATATGGTGGGAACAAATCATTGAGCGACGACAAGCAAGAGGTGAACCCCCAATCACCACTTGGGCTCAAATGAAGGATGTCATGCGAGCACGTTTTGTGCCAACCTACTACAACCGCGACCTCTTCAAGAAACTCCAACTACTCAAGAAAGGAACAAAGAGCGTTGAAGAATACTACAAGGAGATGGAGATAGCCATGATTCGAGCCAATGTCAAGGAAGATGATGAGCAAACTATGGCACGTTTCTTGAACGGATTCAATCATCCCATCAAGAAGATCGCCGACTTCCAACCATACTCATCCCTCATTGAGCTCGTGCATCAAGCTACAAAGGCGGAACGCCAAGTACAAGATGACTTCAAGTACGCCAAGTACTCATCCAAGACCTACGGCTTCTCCAACAACCAAGCTTCAACGACTCCTCCAACATCTACACCAACCAAGCTTCCTTCAAGAAACGACGACAAGTCAAGTTACAAGAAGACATCGACAAGTTCAAGTCGTCCTCCTCTTACTACAAGCAACCTCAAGCCGCGTGCTTTATCCTCTACTCCGACCGATGAGACCATCAAGACAAGCTCCTTCAAGTGTTTCACTTGCGGCGGCCGAGCCACAAGTCATCTGAATGCACCAACAAGCGCACCATGATCCTCAACGACGATGGCACATATGACTCTATGAGTGAAGAGGAAATGGAAGCCCTTGAGCAAGTGGCCATGCACCGCAAGTGAATGAAGATGAAGATGATCAAGTCTTTTGTGATGAGGATTGAGCCCGCTCTCGTTGTCTCCAAGGTCTTGACTCTTCAACATCAACAAGACGAAGACCAACGATGCCACATCTTCCACACAAAAGCCGGCATCAATGGACGGTCCATCAAGGTCATCATCGATGGAGGTAGTTGCCACAACTTGGCAAGTGAAGAACTATGGTCCAAGCTACAATTGGTCAAGAGGAAGCACCCACACCCCTACAAGGTTCAATGGCTAAGTGACTCCGGCACTATCTGAGTCGAGCATACGGTCCAAGTCTCCTTCAAAATTGGTGCTTATGAAGACACTTTGGAGTGTGATGTGGTCCCAATGACCGTTTGCCACCTCCTTCTTGGTCGACCATGGCAATTCGACCGTGGTGTCATCCACAATGGGCGAACCAATCACTATAGCTTCAAGATGAAAGGGAAGGAGTATGTGCTCGACCTATGTCTCCTAGTCACGTGATAGCCGACAAGCAAGCCACACATCATAGAGAAAAGAGTGAGAAAGTGATCCACCCAAAAGTGAGTGAGAGCCACAAGCCAAATTTGAGAGACTCTTAGCCTAGAGAAAAACCTCATTCTATTTGCCACCAAAAGTGAGATGAGAGAAGTGTGTGAGCACCCATCGAGTGTGATGCACTTTGTCCTTGTGTGCAAGGATGGAGAACCAAAACTAACACCATTCACGAGCTACCTTTGGTGTTTCAATCTCTTTGCAGGAATTTCAAGATGTTTTCCCGATGAGCTACCTCGGGTCTACCTCCTCTTGAGGCATTGAGCATCGAATCGACCTCATCCCCGGCGCCGCTACCAAACAAAGCTCCATACCGAGTCAATCCGGAAGAAACCAAGGAGATTCAACGGCAAGTACAACAACTCATCGACAACGGTCATGTACGTGAAAGCCTAAGCCCTTGTGCCGTTCCGGTTATTCTTGTGCCTAAGCCCGATGGAAGTTTCCGCTTGTGTTCGATTGTAGACCTATCAATGCTATTACCGTTCGATATAGGCATCCCATTCCTCGCTTAGATGACATGCTTGATGAACTTAGTGGAGCCAACTTTTCTCAAAATTGATCTTAAAAGTGGCTATTATCAAATCGCATACAAGAGGGTGATGAATGGAAAACGGCTTTCAAAACCAAATTTGGTTTATATGAGTGGTTAGTGATGCCTATGGGTCTTTCGGAAGCTCCCGGTACTTTTGTGCGTCTTATGCATCATGTGCTTCGTCCTTATATTGGAGTCTTTGTTGTGGTTTACTTTGATGATATTCTTGTGTTTAGCAAAACCATGAAAGAGCATATTAACCATGTTAAATCTGTGTTGCAAACTCTTCGCAAGGAAAGCCTTTATGCAAACTTGAAAAAATGCACTTTTGGCGTTGACAAAGTGGTTTTCTTGGGATTTGTTGTCTCTTCAAAAGGTGTTCATGTTGATGAAACTAAAATTGAAGCAATTAAAACTTGGCCCCAACCAACCAATTTGCAACAAGTGCGAAGTTTTCTTGGTCTTGCGGGTTTCTATCGTCGCTTTGTGAAAGATTTTAGCACAATTGCCGCTCCTTTGCATGCTTTGAGCAAGAAGAATACTCCCTTTGTTTGGGGAACTTTGCAATCAACCGCTTTTGATGAGCTCAAGTCTTTGCTTACTCATGCTCCGATTCTTGCTTTGCCCAATTTTGACAAAACTTTTGAGGTTCATTGTGATGCAAGTGGTACCGAATTGGCGGAGTTTTAATGCAAGAAAACGAGCCATTGCATATTTTAGTGAAAAACTCTCCGGTGCTCAACAATTATCCCATCTATGACAAAGAATTGTATGCTTTAGTCGTGTGCTACATGTTTGGGAACATTACCTTAGACCGCATGAGTTTGTCATCCATACCGATCATGAAACGCTTAAGTACCTCAAAGGTCAAACTAAACTGAACAAGCGTCATGCCAAATGGAGTGAATTCATTGAATCTTTTCCTTATGTGATCACGTACATTAAGGGTAAAGAAAATGTAGTTGCCGACGCGCTTTCACGCATAAACATGCTTGTCACTCAACTTGAGTTGAATGTTATTGGGTTTGAGCATATAAAAGACTTGTATGAGCATGATCCATCTTTTGCTTCTCCTTATGCTAAGTGTTTGACGCATACGTCTTGGGAACAATATTACATCAAGGATGGTTACCTTATGAGAGCTAACAAACTTTGCATTCCCGAGTCTTCTCTTCGTTTGCTCCTTTTGCAAGAGGCTCATGGAGGCGGCCTCATGGGACACTTTGGACGCGACAAGACATTCGCCGCACTCTCCAACAACTACTTTTGGCCCAAGATGTTCCGCGACGTCTCACGCTTCACCAACCGATGCTACACATGTCGCAAAGCTAAGTCTAAAGCTCAATCTCATGGTCTTTACATGCCTCTTCCTATTCCATATCAACCATGAGAAGACATTAGTATGGATTTTGTACTTGGTTTGCCTAGGACTCAAAATGGCAAGGATTCCGTCTTTGTTGTTGTGGATAGATTTTCTAAAATGGCACATTTCATTCCTTGCAACAAGATAGACGATGCTTCACATGTTGCAAATCTCTTTTGTAGGGAAATCTTGCGACTCCATGGCGTACCAAAGACAATCGTCTCCGATCGTGACGTCAAGTTCTTGAGTTACTTTTGGAAGACCCTATGTGCCAAGCTCGGAATCAAGCTCTTGTTCTCCTCGGCATACCATCCTCAAACCGACGGCCAAACGGAGGTGACGAACCGCACACTATCCACTCTACTTCGTGTCTTGATCAAGAAGAACATCAAGGAGTGGGAAGCATGTCTACCCATCGCCGAAATCGCCTACAATCGTGCAAGACATTCAACTACCGCAAGTCCCCTTCGAGGTCGTCTACGGTTTCAACCCGTTGTCCCCATTGGACATTCTACCACTTCCTCTCCAAGAGCGCACCAACATGGATGCAAGTGAGCGAGCAAGCTACATCAAGAAGATGCACGAAGATACAAGGCACACCATCGAGCGCCAAGTACAACGCCAAGCAAACAAGCTCAACGCCAACAAGCAACCCATCGTCTTCAACATTGGTGATCTAGTGTGGCTACACCTTCGCAAGGACCGCTTCCCCAAAGAACGCTAGTCCAAACTTCTCCCTCGAGCCGATGGACCTTTCAAGGTACTAGCACGCTACAACGACAACGCTTACAAGATCGACATACCTCGCGACAAGTACAACGTGAGCGACATCTTCAACGTCAAGGACCTCGCACCTTTCCATGCAGATGAAGCTTTTGATCCGAGGTCGGATCTCTCCCAAGGGGGGGGGGGGAGATGATGCGGAGCATCCCACGATCATCCCCATGCATCCACAACCGTCTCAAGAGCCAAGAGGACCCATGACTAGAGCACGAGCTCGAGCTCTCGAGACCGAGGTGACTTCTCTCCTTAGTGAAAGATCATATGAACCTCTCGAGACATGGCTACTACCTCAATCTGGAATGTTGTGCATGCTTAGATACCAAGGAACCAACCTAGGAGAAGCTGCAGCCCAAGATGGACACCAAGAGCAAGAGAGGGAGCTGCAGAGTCCAGAGGGAGCGGAACTACCGCTCAAGCCAAGCGGTACTACCGCCCAGCGAGCGGTACTACCGCTCAAGCCAAGCGGTACTACCGCTGAGCCGAGCCAAGCGGTACTACCGCTCTCCATCCGGCCTACTTCCGCAAAACCCGACACACTCCAGGAATCGAACGGCGTCAGAGCGGTACTACCGCCCACCAAGCGGTACTACCGCTGAAAGCGGTACTACCGCCATGAAGCAACGGTACTATCGCCTGCACTGCGTGCAGCGTTTGCCGCCGAGGCCCATGTACTCTTTTCGCCCCCAACTTACCCCTTGGAGGTCCTAGACTATAAATAGACCTTCCCCTCATCCTTTCTAGGGTTAGCTTTGGATTTGCTCATATTTCGATGTGAGAGCCTTTGCTCATCCACTTGGCTACTTCTCCTTCGAGATCAGGACCTCTACGGAGAAGATCCCCCAAGCGGATTCAAGACCCCCTCCTAGGGTGGACCCCTCAAGACCTCCTCGCGGAGAAGAACGGCTACCCTTGTATCCTACCCTTTGTTGTCCTTGAATCTTGTGCCACTCTATGTGTTTGATAATCTAGCACTTGTGTGATCGTTTTCTTGTCGGTTGAGTGATCTCTCTCTCGTTCTCCCCGTGTTTTCCCTCGTGTTCTTCCGCTCGTTCTTCGTGTTCCTCGTAGGGATTCTCTCCAAGCGTGAAAGATCGTCCACGTAGGGTTCCGCCCTACATCAGAGCTTGTCTTGATGGTCTCATCGGTCGGAGTAGAGGATGAAGCACGCGGCTTGAGGTTGCTTGTAGTATGGGGTAGACGACTTGAACTTGCCGAAGTCTTCTTGTAACTTGACTTGTCGTCGTTGCTTGGAGGAAGCTTTGTTGAAGTAGATGTTGGAGTAGTCGTTGAAGCTTGGTTGTTGGAGAAGCCGTAGGTCTTGGATGAGTACTTAGCGTACTTGAAGTCATCTTGCACTTGACGTACGGCCTTGGTAGCTTGATGTACGAGCTCAGTGAGGTTGGAATATGGTTGGAAGTCGGCGATCTTCTTGATGGGATGATTAAGTCCATTCAAGAAACGTGCCATTGTTTGCTCATCGTCTTCCTAGACATTGGCTCGAATCATGGCTATCTCCATTTCCTTGTAGTATTCTTCAACACTCTTTGTTCCTTGCTTGAGTAGTTGGAGTTTCTTGAAGAGGTCGCGGTTGTAGTAGGTTGGCACAAAACGTGCTCGCATGACATCCTTCATTTGAACCCAAGTGGTGATTGGAGGTTCACCTCTTGCTTGTCGTCGCTCAATGATTTGTTCCCACCATATGAGCACATAGTCTTGGAACTCAAGTGATGCCATAGCGATTTTCTTCGCTTCATCGTAGTTGTGCAACCGGAAGATTTTGTCAACCTTCAATGCCCATGAGAGGTAGTCTTCGGGGTCATTGCTTCCATTGAACTTGGGCATGGTGAATTTTAGCTTGCCGTAGTGTTGCTCTTCATTGTGTTGTTGGCGATGTTGATGATGACGTCCTTGACGTGGATTGTAATCATCTTCATGTTGCTCTTGGCGTGGAGGAAGACCATGATCAACTTGCCCTTGTTGAGCTTGAGGTTGGGGTGGAGCTTGACGAGCTTGTGGAGGGGCTTGAGGAACTTGACGTTGTACATGAGGTTGGTAGTTCCTCTCTTGGATTTCTTCTCGAAGGGCTTCCTCTTGATTGCACCGTTCGCGATTGCGGTTGGCGAAGGCTCTACTTGATTCTTGAAGGGCACGTTGCGCCTCAAGAGCTTGCACTTCACGTTGTTGTTGTTGAAGACGTTGAGCCTTGGCGTCTTGTTTGTTTTGGTAAAGACGCGCTCGTTCTTCCTCTTGTTGGCGACGAAGACGTTGTCGTTCTTGAGCTTGAGCAAAAGCCTCTTGGTTTGATTGAGGACGAGGAACTTGATCATCAACTTGCTCTTGTGAATGCTTGTCATGTAGCGGGTTGCGAGATGCATGACGGTCTTGACGAGCGACACGACGAAGAGTGTTCGAAGTAGGTGTACTTGAGTCGTAGAAGGTGTCGTCGGAGTGTCGACTCGAGCAGCTCCGTCTTGATGATGAAGAAGTAGAAGGATGTCGGCTTCTCATCAAGGCGCGTATCTCGTCCATTCTTGCATCAATTCTCCTGCTTGTGAGCGTCGAACTTGTTGTCCAAGTAGTCCCTTGTACGTTGCTTGGAGAGTCGCAAGTCGGTGGCGAGGTTGTCGATGCGGTCGCTCATTGCTTGTTGTTCTTGGTGCAACGCTCGTTGTGCACCAAAGAGGTGGCTCTTGGTGACGTATGATGACTTGTCGTCGTCTTGCTCGATGAAGAGTGGGTTGGTAGAGGTACTTGGCCTATCCATCATTCCAAGCAAAATGTGAGTGGTAGAACGGAAAAGAACTTATACCAATGTACCTTTGACCGATGTTGAAGATGAATCAAGTTCACTCAAATGCGGACAATGAAATAGCACTATTGGTACCAATCCTTGTCGGTTCTCACACCTACACAAATAAAAGCTTATGGTGGAGCTTGGTGAGGATGGTGGCACAAAATTTGATACAATTGTAAGTGGCGTCAATAATGTTGGAAAAGATTCACAAATTTGCAAATGCAACAAGTAGACCAAGCAAGTATAGGAACACGGAAACACACACGCAAATAGATAAGTGGGATTGTGCAAACCAAAAGTGAGCCAAAATGTGGAAACCACGAAAGATGCTCTTGTTGCACAATACTAGAGAGACGCTAGCACGATTGCACAATAGGCGGATACGCAAACTTGTGCACAACCTACTAGGCAAAATGCAACTATCTCTATCCCAATTATGCTATATGTATGGTATTTCGGTGCAATGATCCAAGATGATCCAATATGACAATCTTAATGTAGTATGATGCTATGGTTCTTGCTCATAAGCTCTTTGCTTATCTTTCCTCTTTGCTTAAAAGCTTGGGTGGCTCTTTCACTTTTGAGCTCTTTTCTCATGCAAAACTTCACGAACCAAGATAGCAATTGTGTATGCTATGACAACCTTGTGATACACAAGTGGATCCCAAGATATGCACCACTATGGTATGGTATGTATGCTATGGAGTATGATCACTAAATGTGCACAAGTCGCGTTGCCGGCAATACTCAATGGCTAGTCTCAATGGGTAAGCTACGCAAAATGAGGCAATGTGGGTTATCAATGCAAATGCAAGGTATGACAAAGATGTCGTCGAAGTTACCATCCTTGCGATGATGACTAGTCGATGTAGATGAGTGGTGGTGATGATGAATTCGAACCGTACCTAGATAGGCGAAACACAATAGGATACGGGAAACCACAACTCAAAATCTCAAGGACCAAAATGTGTCAAAATCGTCATCGGAAGTATCGTGGAAGATTTTGGTGTATGTGGGTTTGGGAGATGTGGTGGGAGGTGGGATTGTGGTGGTGGCCGAACTGAAAATTCAGTTTCGTCAGAGTTGAACGGACGTCCGGTTTTTGCGGTCGTCCGGCCGTCGGACGTCCGGTACCTACCGGTCGTCCGGTGCCTGGGTGATTTTCGGGCACGGGAAGAACTGCTCGGTTTCGGGGTGGAAGGGGATGGTGAGGTCGAAATCGAGTTGTTTGGTGGATGGAAAAGGGTGGGGAGGTTGGGGAAAGCTAGATCCACACGTAGTAACACAAATCCATGGACCAAATGCAACAAAATCTCAACTCACAAACAAATCACAAATAAAATTTTGGGGCTATTTTTGGTGGGGATTTTTGAATTTAGGACGAAAACAACAAAATCAAGCTAGAAAACACGGTGTAGGGGCTCCAAGAACGTGATCAACGTGGCTCATGATACCAAGATGATGTAGGGTGGAACCCTACATGGATGATCTTTCACGTTGGAGCGGCTCCTACGGTGAATCATGAAGAACACGCGGAAGAACAAGAGGGAAACACGGGGGAAACAAGAGAGAAATCACTAAACCAACAAGAGAGCAATCACACAAGTGCTAGATCACCGATCACATAAGGTGTCACAAGATTCAAGATCAACAAAGGAAAGATACAAACGGCAGCCGTTCTTCTCCGTGAGGAGGCCTTGATGGGGTCCACCCTAGAAGGGGGTCTTGAATCCGCTTGGGGGATCTTCTCCGTAGAGGTCCTGATCTCCGAGGAGAAGTAGCCAAGTGGATGAGCAAAGGCCCTCACACAAAATATGAGCTAATCCAATGCTACTCTAGCTAGGAGGAGGAGGGGTTCTATTTATAGTCTTAGTGTAAAAGGGGGCGAAGTGAAGGGGCACATGGGCTTCGGCCCGAAACTGTGCGCAGACAGGTACCGGACGTCCGCTGGGGGCCGGTCGTCCGGTGGCTCAGGAGGGACCGGTCGTCCGGTGTCGTCGGACATCCGCTGGATCCATTCTGTGAAGGAGGCGCCGATCGTCCAGTATCTTCATACTTCCGCTAATATCCATTCTGTTGGGGGGTGCCGGACGTCCGGTGACGTCGGTCGTACGCTCGCTGGAGAGTGTGGCGGTCGTCCGTCCGGGCAGACGTCCGCTTCTTTGAGCTGCGTTGGCTGGGATTTGACAGCTGGGGCTTCAGGCGCCGGACGTCCGGTCCCGACCGGTCGTCCGGTGGCTGGAGTTTTCTCCGGTTGCTCTTCTTCTTGTCCTTTGCGGTTGGTAGCTTCGTCTCCTTGTCCAATGGATGTAGATGCACCATGGCTTTCCTCCGTACTGATCACACACAAAGTGTCCATATGAGGTAGTAGCCAAGTCTCGTGAGTAGAGAGAGGAAGTTCGGAAAGGAGCGAGTTCACCTTATCTTCGATAGCCTTGGCTCTAGCTCTTGTCATGGGCCCAAGTGGTGTTGAGGAAGATGTAGACACGTCCATGGTGATGAGCGAGGGATGCTCCGCATCACAAGGTAAAGTTCATCTCCATGAGGAGGTCTTGAAGGGGTCCGCCCAAGAGGGGGTCTTGATGATATATCCCGCAGGATCTCCTAGATGGAGGTCTTGGCCTCCAATGGAGTAGTGGTGATGAGGACATGACTACCTTGGATATGACCAAAAATATTGCATACATGCATATTTGTCAGGTGATTTCTAATGCAAACTATTCAATAATCTATTTATGTTATCCAGAACAAAAATACTTCACACACTTTTGTGCCATGTCTAATTGCAGGTGTATGGGACATTTGTACAATCCACATATGAAGATAAGGGAGAAAGATATGTTTACCTGCTGTTCAAAAAGTTCTCTCACGTCACTTTTGGCCCAAGAGAAGATAGAGTCCAAGTCTCTCACGTTCTGGACTCAGATTCGGACTGCACAGACATACCTAACTCAAAACGTCAATAACTTTTTCATACGAACTCCAAATTGGTTGATTCTTTTTGTGTTGGAAAATAGATTTCGTGTACTTTCCAACCCAATTGGATTCACCTTAAAATACGTCCGGAGCGTTGAGTTATGGACGAAACAAGCTGATGCTGTAGCAGAATCCGAGTCAAACTACAAGTCCAAAGGTGTTACGTCACCTCCACTTGGGCCCATTGGCCTTGTACGACCTAGGGTCAGTTTTAGGCTGCCTTGGGACGTCCTCCCACCTCTTTGGCCGCCACCCCTTGCTCCTATATAAGTAGATCCATCTAGTAGCTTTTCCCTTGGGATTTGTTTAGTTAAAAGTTAGCCATTGCAACTTTGTGTACTTCGTTTGTGTCCAACGACCACACCAAGACCGCTTACGGATCCCCACCATTATCAATACTTCATATATATTCGCAATATTCAGATTGCTTTATCATATTCTTGCTCGTTCTTTGATTGCTTGCAGGAATAGACCTTCGTGGTCAGGCTGATCGTGCTTCCGGCATCGTCAGTAACCTCAGGAGATTGGTTTTGCGATTGCTAAGGCGCAACGTCGCGCATGTTTGTAGTCGGATCGTCAAAGTCGACTCCACCAAATCGATAGTTATTATCTCATCGAAAGATCGGGACCCTCGCATCTATCAAGTGGTCTCTCTCTCTCTCTCAAGAGTAGAGGTAGGAGCAAAGCTCACCTAAGAATGAGCTATCATATTTGCTAACCCGAGAAAGGATGAGGGGAAGGTCTATTTATAGTCTAAGCCACGAAGGGGTAATTGGAAGAGGGATACAAGGCCAAAGGCGGCTCGCCTGAGCGATGTCGGCGTCCGTCGGGTCGGACGTCCGATCGCTCAGCTGAGGTCCGGACGTCCGGGGGTCGAACTTCGACGTTTGGCTCGGGCAGGAGGTGCCGGTCGTCGAGTCGGCTTCGGTCGTCCGTTCTCGGTACTTGTCGGACGTCCGGTGGTCGTCGGTCGTCCGGCCGCTGGAGAGTGTTGGACGTCCGGTGGCTTCGGTCGTCCGGCATTGGAGACTCCAGCAACCGTCTTTTCCGTCTTCTCTTACAGGCTTCCCTCGCGGATGGTGTAGGTGTTCCTTGGCGCTTGCACTCCTCCTCGTCATCCGTGAAGCTCCGGCAATACCTATGCATGCACACAAGTGGAGTGTCAAGTAGTATACCATCCTCGAAGGGGTCAAGTGAACACGTGTAAAGGAGAAGATTCACCTTTATGTATGAGAAGTAGAGGTCGCACGTGTCACTTGCCAAACGAACTCTTGACATGGTGATGACCGTAGGATGCTCCGCATCAGACAACCTTTGAGGATACAACAAAACCCAAGAAAACCACTCTGTCAACACCAAATGTGCATTTTTTCATGTTTGCAAAAAGACTTTCCTTGCGAAGGGTTTGCAAAACAGCCCTAACATGATCAAGATGTTCTTTCATGGTTTTGCTAAACACAAGAATATCGTCGAAGTAAACCACAACAAAGACTCCAATATAAGGGGCGAAGCACATGATGCATAAGACGCACGAAAGTACCGGGAGCCTCCGATAGACCCATATGCATCACTAACCACTCATACAAGCCAAATTTGGTTTTGAAAGCAGTTTTCCATTCATCACCCTCTTTTATGCGAATTTGATAATACCCACTTTTAAGATCATTTTTTGAGAAAAAGTTGGCTCCACTAAGTTCGTCAAGCATATCATCTAAGCGAGGAATGGGATGCCTATAGCGAACGGTAATAGCATTTATAGGTCTACAATCGGAACACAAGCGGAAACTTCCATCGGGTTTAGGCACAAGTATAACCGGAACGGCACAAGGGCTTAAGCTTTCACGTACATGACCGTTGTCGATTAGTTGTTGTACTTGCCTTTGAATCTCCTTGGTTTCTTCGGGATTCACTCGGTATGGAGCTTTTTTTGGAAGTGCCGCTCTGGGGATGAGGCCGATTCGATGTTCAATGCCTCGTAGAGGAGGTAGACCCGGAGGTAGCTCATCGGGGAAAACATCTTGGAATTCCTGCAAAATAGATTGAAACACTAAAGGTAGCTCATGAGAGGTGTTAGTTGTTGGCTCTCCATCCTTGCAAACAAGGACAAAGTGCATCACACTAGATGGGTTCTCACACACTTCTCTCATCTCACTTTTGGTGGCAAATTGGATGAGATTTTTCTCTCTAGGCGAAGAGGCGCTCAAGTTTGGCTTGTGGCTCTCACTCACTTTTTGGTGGATCACTTTCTCACTCTTTTCTCCATGATGGGTGGCTTGCTTGTCGGCTAACACTTGACTAGGAGACATAGGTCGTAGTACATATTCCTTCCCTTTCATCTTGAAGCTATAGTCATTGGTACGCCCGTTGTGGAAGACACCACTGTCGAATTGCCATGGTCGACCAAGAAGGAGGTGGCAAACGGTCATTAGGACCACATCACACTCCAAAGTGTCCTCATATGCACCGATTTTGAAGGAGACTTGGACCGTATGCTCGACTCGTATAGTGCCGGAGTCACTTAGCCATTGAACCTTGTAAGGATGCGGGTGCTTCCTTTTGACCAATTGAAGCTTGGAGCATAGTTCTTCACTTGCCAAGTAGTGACAACTACCTCCGTCGATGATGACCTTGACGGACCTCCCATTCATGCCGGCCTTTGTGTGGAAGATGTGGCATCTTTGGTCGTCTTCTTGTTGATGTTGAAGAGTCAAGACCTTGGAGACAACGAGAGCGGGTGATGCGGAGCATCCTGCGGTCATCACCATGTCAAGAGTCCGTTTGACAAGTGACACGTGCGACCTCTACTTCTCATACATAAAGGTGAATCTTCTCCTTTACACGTGCTCACTTGACCCCTTCGAGGATGGTATACTACTTGACACTTCTCCCGTGTGCATGCATAGGTATTGTCGGAGCTTCACGGATGTCAAGGAGGAGTGCAAGCGCCAAGGAACGACTACACCATCCGCGAGGGAGGCATGGAAGCGAAGACGGAAGAATAAGGTGCTGCGGAGTCTACAGCGACCGGACGACCGGAAGCCTCCAGACGTCCGACCCTCTACAGCGCCCGGACGACCGACGACCACCGGACGTCCGACAAGTCCCAGCGCACGGACGACCGACACCGACCGGACGACCAGTGCTACGGCGATAGAACAGAATTTACGGATGTCCGAAGACTTCCGGACGTCCAGACCGTCCCGAGCTTCCGGACGTCCGACGCCTGTGTGCGCCGCCGCGGGCCTTTGGCCTTGTATCCCTCTCCCACTTACCCCTTCATGGCTTAGACTATAAATAGACCTTCCCCTCATCCTTTCTAGGGTTAGAAAATATGATAGCTCATTCTTAGGTGAGCTTTGCTCCTACCTCTACTCTTGAGAGAGAGAGACTACCACTCCCATGGAGTTCAAGACCTCCATGTGAGAAGATCCTGCGGGATATCATCAAGACCCCCTTGCGGGAAGATCCGTCTAGGATATCATCAAGACCTCCTCTTGGAGATGAACCTTACCTTGTATCTTTCCCTTTGTTGTTCATGTACCTTGTGATCTTGTGTGTTTGATTATCTAGTGGATGTGTGATTGGACTTGTTCTTGAGTGTTTACCCTTGTGATTTCTCTCCGTTCTTCCCTGTGTTCATCGTGTTCTTCGAGGGATCCCACTCCAAACGTGAAAGATCGGCCTACACCGGGTTAGCCCCATATCATATGGTATCATGAGCCACGTTGATCACGTATTTGGAGTCCCTCCCACCGTTTTCTAGCCTTCTTTTGTTTGGTTTCGTCCTAAATTTTGAAAATCCCCACCAAAAATAGCCCCAATTTTTTTTTCATTTGTTGGTTAGATGAAGTTTTGTTGATTTTGATCCATGGATTTGCTTGGTTTCGAGTGGATCTGGCATTTCCCCAAGTTTCCCCATCTTTCATCCACAAAATCCCGCGAATTTTGACCCCGAAATCCCCAATTTCCGCCCTAAATCGCGTCCCGGATCTGAAATTTCGCGTTGACCCCCGACCCACCGGACGGCCGACAATTTACGGACGTCCGGACCCCCACGAAGCACCGGACGTCCGACCTTTTCCGGACGTCCGACGCCCCGGACATCCGACCTTTTCCGGACGTCCGTAACCTGTAGTTTCAGACTTCGGCTGATTTTTGTTTTGTCCATAACTAATTCATCCGAACTCCGATTTTGACGTTCTTTAGCTCGTTTTGAAGCTATTGACATCTCCCTTCCAACAAAAATACCCCCAACACCATTTGACTTCATAAAAGTTTCCAAAATTTGGCAAGTTTGCCTAGGCCCTCCACCATATCATCCGCATAGCCACCACCGACTTCCGCAACCTAACCAATTTTGTTCCCCATTGTATATGTGGTTGCTTGAGTAGTGATTCGAGTCTCCTAAGGTGTTTCGGCTACTTAGGGACGATTGCTTCTTCTTCAACCACCACCACCACTTCCGCATAGGCTTACCCACCATACACTTCCACCCCAACTTAACCCAATTTTGTTTGAGATTTTTTGAGTTGAGGCTTGTGTCTCCTAAGGTGTCTCGGCTACTTAGGGACGGCAACTTCAACTCCGACACGTGTATAGGCCATCATTCCACTTCCGCATCGCCAAGTGCAAACCACCACCACTTTTCCGCTACCACCATTTGACATTTGTCATTTGGGATTTTGAGTTCGCGGTTTTTCCGTTTCCTAAGGTGTTTCGGCTACTTAGGGACGAGTTTCCATCATCTTGGTATCTACATCAAGAACACCGCCACTCATCATCGCAAAGGACGGTAACCTCGGCGACACCATTGTTTATTCCCTTGCAATTGCATTGTTAACCCCTAGCCCATTTTGCGTCACTTTCCTATCGAGACTAGCCATTTGAGTATTGCCGGGCCACGCTACTTATGCACATTAGTGATCTACACCATCCATTGCATACATACCATATCATATCGGTATCATATCATCCATTGTGTCACAATATCGTTCCCACATATACACAATAGCTATCTTGGTTTGTGCATTGTGCAAAAGTGGCCATAGAAAAAAAGGAGAATAAGCTTTTAAGCAAAGAAAGAGAGAGAGCAAAGAGCTTGTAAGCAATAGCCATAGCATCAAAATATATCATATGGTATCATACTTGATCATTTTGGATTATTGTGTGAGAAACACCGGGAACCATACATACATAGCATACTATGGATAGAAAGTTTATCCATTTTGCATCTTATAGGTTGTGCACAAGTGTCGTATCCGCCTATTGAGCAATCGTGCTAGCGTCTCTGTTGAGTTGTGCAACACGAGCGTTTTCCGTGGATTCCACATTTTGTGCTCATTCCTTGGTTGCACGACCCCATTTATCTATCCGTGTGTGTGTGTTTCCGTGTGCCACATATTGCTATTGGTCTACTTGTTTAAACTTATGAATTTTGAATCTCTTTCAACATTATTGACTCTTGCTAACATTTTGCATCAAATTTTTGTGCCACTATCCTCACCGAGCTCTACCATAAGCTTCACTTGATAGGTGTGAGTGAACATGTCCGGTACCAATTCCACTATTCTTTCATCTCACATTGAGTGAAACGGGATACATCCTCAACTTTGGGAAAAGGTAACTTGGTATTGTTTATCTCATTTCCTACTCACCTCTACTCGAGTCTTGTGATGGATAGGCAAGGCATTTCACCTTCGGTCTACAACAACAACGATGAGTTCGATGCCACGAACAACAACTCCGACGCCAAGATGCAAGCTCAAATGGAGGAGATCAAAGCCCTCATCAAGTCCTACAAGCGATCTTCCTCATCTTCGAGAAGACGCTCAAGAGCACATGCCTCCGAGCTACCATCTCCGGCAAGATCACATCGGCATCGACACCATCACCACCAAGAAACGTGAAGGTCAAGAGCTCTACATTAACAACCGCTCAATGACTTCACCATCTCCCTTGGCATCTTCGCCATGCGACTTCAAGGCATCTTCGCCTTCGGAAATACGACATCTTCGCCAACAAGCACCCCAAGACGACGCTCAAGAGAAGCTCCCCAAGCTCAAGTCTGCGACTTCCACGAGCTACTACGACCTCGACATCGACCACGCGATTCCTTTCTATGGGACTCACGAACCCGAGGAGTATCTCGAGTGGGAGCGCTTAATTGACGACTACCTCAAGCTACATCAAGTTCCTCCCGAAGATCAAGTGAAGTGCGCCACAAGAAACTTCCACGACTACGCCTCGACATGGTGGCTTCACACACCTTCGGAGTACTACGACATGAGTTGGCCCAAGACAAAGAGAGCTTTGCGGCAAGAATTTGTGCCTCCAACCTACATGGAACAACTTCGACGCCAATTGGAGAACACCATCCAAGGATCCAAGTCCATCGACGCACTTCAAGGAGATGAAGATTGCCTTCTGACGAGCGGCGTGGGCGACCCCATTTCGATGAAGTTCCACTTCATGATGGGATTGAACAACGACATCTCCAAGACTATCTTCCTCGAGAACTACAAGTCCATCGACGACTACTACATTGGTGCTCTCAAGGCGGAACAAGAACTCATGAAGGCCAAAGCTTCTCCACCCCAAGCAAACTTTGCGGCGACCAAGCTCTACGACAAGCATGAGGCTAGTACCACCACGCTGTCCAAGCCCGACAAGCTCCAAGACGATGCTCCCAAGTGCGACTTCACCGCCATCCCTCTTTGTGGCATTGATGATGCCGAGTTTACCTTGACTCTTTTTCAAGATGGTGCGGCGACAAGTACGACTACGAAGACCTTCAAGGACCAAGCTTTGGAGGCGAGTGACAAGGTGGCGAGCAAGGATGATGCTTCCATCTTAGGAGGAGAGAGTGAGATAGTTGATAGGTCTCGCGAGGCCATTTCCATTTCTAACAACTTCACCTCTACCTTTATTGTGTCTTCTCATTTGGTGCTAGGTCCCATTTATGGTGACGCGCCGATCCTCGACGACTGCGTCCTCCCTTTGGACAAGCTGATGGCCATGGTGGACTATGATGCACCCCCCACATGGTTCCATCAAGATGAAGATGACCACCATTTGGTCTTTCCCACCTCGCCTACACCACTTGAGTGGAATGACAAAGGTAACAAAGGTGATGGTGATGCTCTCGTCCCACTAGTGGACTATTTTGACATTGATTGCTTGCATGATCATGGATGAAGAGAACCAATGGAAACGGGCAAATCACCTTCCGTGCCCCGGACATCCGCCATGACCCCGACATCCGACTCGAGCTTCCACCTCAAAGATCGCCTAAGTCGCCTAAGTCTACAGGGTCCGGACATCCGGCGTCCAAGCCCGGACATCCGGACCCCAGCCCGGATATCCGGCCTGAAGCACGGAAATCCGGCACCTCTCACCCGATTCGGCAGAAACGGTCACCCCAGCCCGGACATCCGGCCGGATAGCCCGGACATCCGGCGTTCGCTGGGTCCGGACATCCGCCCGACGCCTGACGCCCGGCTCGCTCGCTCTGCAGCAGGTATCCGGACTTGTCCCATGTACCCCTTCGCCCCCGAGACTATATATACTTGATCCCCTTCCTCTTTCTAGGGTAGCTTAGGTTTAGCTCATGTTTGTGTGAGAGCCTTTGCTCATCCACTTGGCTACTTCTCCTTGGAGCTCAGGACCTCTTTGGAGAAGATCCCCAAGCGGATTCAAGACTCCTTCTAGGGTGGACCCCATCAAGACCTCCTCTCGAGAAGAACGCTACTCGTGTATCCTTACCTTTGTTGATCTTGAATCTTGTGCCACCTTATGTGATCGGTGATCTAGCACTTGTGTGATTGATCTCTTGTTGGTTTAGTGATTTTCTCTCGCTTCCTCCGTGTTTCTCTTGTTCTTCCGCTGTTCTCCGTGATTCCTCAGAGGATCCGCCTCCAACGTGAAAGATCATCCACGAGGGTTCCACCCCACATCATCTATGGTATCATGAGCCTCGTTGATCACATTATTGGAGCCCTACCCTCTTTTTCTAGCTTGATTTTGTTGTTTTGTCCTAATTCAAAAATTCCCACAAAATAGCCCCAATTTTTTTTTGTGATTTGTTGGTGTGATGAAGTTTGTTGGATTTGATCCATGGATTTCGGTGTTGCAGGTAGATCTAGCATTCCCCACCATTTCCACAATTTCCATCCACAAAATCGCCAAAATTTTGACCGATTTGACCTCTCCACGCTGGTGTTCATCGAGCCCGACATCTGTTCAACAGCCCGGACATCTCGCACTCGACATCCGCCCGACCAGCCCGGACATCCGGCGCTCGACATCCGCTTCCAGCCCGGAAATCCGCCTCGGTAGCAATAATCCCCATCCACCACCCCGCTCACCGCCTAACTTTCGCTAAATTTTGTCCCTGCGCCCACATACACTTCCATATACCTCCACCACTTCCGATAACACCACCATAGCCTTTCCCACTACCAATTCGGCAATGTTGCCAAATTTTGCTTTGAGAATTTGAGTTGGGGTTTCAGATCCTTTTGTGTTTCGCTATCTAGGTACGGTTCAACATCAACATCACCACCGCCATCTTCGCCAAGGACGGTAACATCGTCGACATCTTTGTCATTACTTGCAATTGCATTGATAACCATCATAGCCCATCTTTTGTGTTGCTTACCCATCGAGACTAGCCATTGAGTATTGCCGGCAACGTGACTTGTGCACATTAGAGATCATACTCCATAGCATACATACCATACCAAAGTGGTGCATATCTTAGCATCAACTTGTGTGTCACAAAGTTGTCATCGCATACACAATTGCTATCTTGGTTCGTGAAATTTTGCATGAGAAAAGAGCTCACAAGAGAAAGAGCCAATCAAGCTTTTAAGCAAAGAGAGAAAGATAAGCAAAGAGCTCACAAGAGAAAGAGCCAATCAAGCTTTTAAGCAAAGAGAGAAATATAAGCAAAGAGCTTATGAGCAAGAACCATAGCATCATACAACATTAAGATTGTCATACTTGATCATCTTGGATCAACACATCAAACACCATACATATAGCATACCGGGATAGAAGTCGTTGCATTTTTGCTTAGTAGGTTGTGCAAGTCTCAGATCCTACTAGGGTGCAATCACCGTATAGCGCTCTCTAGTGTTGTGCAACAAGAGCATCTTGGTGAATTCTACATTTTGGCTCATCCTTGGTTGTATAACCCCATATTATCTATTTGCGTGTGTGTTTCCGTACCATATCTTGCTATTGGTCTACTTGTTGCATTTTCAAATTTGTGAATCATTTCCAACATTATTGAGTCTCACTTACAATTGCATCAAATTTTGTGCCACCATCCTAACCGAGCTCCACCATAAGCTTTTGTTTGTGTAGGTATGAGAACCGACAAGAATCGGTACCAAGAGTGCTATTTCATTGTCCGTATTTGAGTGAACTTGATTCATCTTCAACATCGGTCAAAGGTACATTGGTATAAGTTCTTTCCGCTCTACCACTCACATTTTGCTTGGAATGATGGATAGGCCAAGTACCTCTACCAACCCACTCTTCATCGAGCAAGACGCATTTACATGTCATCATACGTCACTAAGAGCCACCTCTTTGGTGCACAAAGAGCGTTGCACCAAGAACAACAAGCAATGAGCGCATCAGATCGACAACCTCGCCAATCGACTTGCCACTCTCGAGCAACGATAAGAGACTACTTCACAACAAGTTCGACGCCACAAGCAAGAGAACGATGCAAGAATGGACGAGATCCGCTTGATGAGAAACCGCATCATTCAACTTCTTCATCATCAAGACGAGAGCCGAGTCGCCACTCCGACGACACCTTCTACGACTCAAGTACACCTACTTCAACACTCTTCGTCGTCGTCATTGCCAAGACCGCTATGCATCTCGCAACCCGCCACATGACAAGCATTCACAAGAGCAAGTTGATGATCAAGTTCTCGCCCTCAATCAAACCAAGAGGCTTTT
This sequence comes from Aegilops longissima, assembly GCA_021605205.1. Taxonomy (NCBI): domain Eukaryota; kingdom Viridiplantae; phylum Streptophyta; class Magnoliopsida; order Poales; family Poaceae; genus Aegilops; species Aegilops longissima. The sequence continues at coordinate 42,233 of JAHIAM010005635.1, read as the reverse complement.
GCTCAAGCTCACGAACGACAACGCCTTCGCCGCCAACACGAGGAAGAACGAGCACGCCTTCACTAAGATTTAACAAGACGCCAAGGCTCAACGCTCTCAACAACAACAACGTGAGGCGCAAGCTCTTGAGGCGCAACGTGCTCTTCAAGAATCAAGTAGAGCCTTCGCCAACCGCAATCGCGAACGGAGCAATCAAGAGGAAGCCCTTCGAGAAGAAATCCAAGAGAGGAACTACCAACCTCATGTACAACGTCAAGTTCCTCAAGCCCCTCCACAAGATCGTCAAGTTCCACCCCAACCTCAAGTTCAACAAGGGCAAGTTGATCATGGTCTTCCTCCGCGCCAAGAGCAATATGAAGACGAGTACAATCCACGTCAAGGACGCCATCATCAACATCGCCAACAACACAATGAAGAGCAACGCTACGGCAAGCTAAAATTCACCATGCCCAAGTTCAATGGAAGCAATGACCCCGAAGACTACCTCTCATGGGCATTGAAGGTTGACAAAATCTTCCGCTTGCACAACTACGATGAAGCGAAGAAAATCGCTATGGCATCACTTGAGTTCCAAGACTATGTGCTCATATGGTGGGATCAAATCATTGAGCGACGACAAGCAAGAGGTGAACCTCCAATCACCACTTGGGCTCAAATGAAGGAAGTCATGCGAGCACGTTTTGTGCCAACCTACTACAATCGCGACCTCTTCAAGAAACTCCAACTACTCAAGCAAGGAACAATGAGTGTTGAAGAATACTACAAGGAAATGGAGATAGCCATGATTCGAGCCAATGTCAAAGAAGATGATGAGCAAACTATGTCACGTTTCTTGAATGGACTCAATCATCCCATCAAGAAGATCGCCGACTTCCAACCATACTCAACACTCATTGAGCTCGTACATCAAGCTACCAAGGCCGAACGTCAAGTGCAAGATGACTTCAAGTACGCTAAGTACTCATCCAAGACCTACGGTTTCTCCAACACCCAAGCTTCAACGACTACTCCAACATCTACTTCGACCAAGCTTTCTTCAAGAAACGACGACAAGTCAAGTTACAAGAAGACTTCAACAAGTTCAAGTCGTCCTCCTCCTACTACAAGCAACCTCAAGTCAGCAGGCTTCATCCTCTCACCCCGACCGATGAGACCATCAAGACAAGCTCCTTCAAGTGTTTCACTTGCGCGTGCCGAGGCCACAAGTCATAATAATGCACCAACAAGCGCACCATGATCCTCAACGACGATGGCACATATGACTCCATGAGTGAAGAGGAGATGGATGATCTTGAGCAAGTGGCCATGCACCCATGAAAGTGAACGAAGATGAAGATGATCAAGTCTTTGTGATGAGGATTCGAGCCCCGCCTCGTTGTCTCCAAGGTCTTGACTCTTCAACATCAACAAGAAGAAGACCAACGATGCCACATCTTCCACACAAAAGCCGGCATCAATGGACGGTCCATCAAGGTCATCATCGATGGAGGTAGTTGCCACAACTTGGCAAGTGAAGAACTATGCTCCAAGCTCCAATTGGTAAAGAAGAAGCACTTGCACCCTTACAAGGTTCAATGGCTAAGTGACTCCGGCACTATACGAGTCGAGCATACGGTCCAAGTCTCCTTCAAAATTGGTGCTTATGAAGAAATGTTGGAATGTGATGTGGTCCCAATGACCGCTTGCCACCTACTTCTAGGTTCGCACACATGGCACCGACTGTGGTGTCATACACAATGGGCGCACCAATCACTATAGCTTAAAGATGAAAGGGAAAGAATGTGCTACGAATTTGCTTATAATCGCTCATTGCATTCTACTAAGATGTGCCCTTTTGAAATTGTGTATGGCTTCCTACCTCGTGCACCTATTGATTTGTTGCCTCTTCCATCTTCGGAGAAGGTTAATTTTGATGCTAAAGAACGTGCTGAATTGATTATAAAATGCATGAGTTAACTCTGAAAACATTCAGCATATGAATGCTAAATATAAACTTGTGGAGATAAGGGTAGAAAACATGTTGTCTTTGCACCGAGATCTTGTTTGGTTACATTTGCGTAGGATAGGTTTCTAATTTGCTAAATCAAAGCTAATGCCACGCGTCGATGGTCCATTTAAGGTGTTAGAGAAAATAAATGATAATGCATATAAACTTGAGCTGCCTGCAGATTTTGGGGTTAGTCCCACTTTAACATTGCAGATTTGAAGCCTTATTTGGGTGAGGAAGATGAGCTCACGAGGACGACTTCATTTCAAGAAGGGAGGATGATGAGGACATCAATACCATTGTTACACCCGCAGCCCCGCTGCTATACATACCGGACCATTACTAGAGCTTGCACGCCAATTGAATTATCGTGTACTTTCGCTTCTTGGTAACGATTCCAATGTTCATGAGAATATGATGCTGCCTAAATTGGATACATTTGTTTTGCTTACAAATGAAGGGCCTACCATGGACAAGAAAGATGAACCTTGGAGCAAGTTCAAGCATGGAGATGTTGGCATGCTAAGGAACAAGAACGGAGTTACAAGTGATGATTCCAGACTTTGAAGCCACCCTAATGAGTGTGATGGCCTTGGACGAAATATACAAGATGCCACTTCATAATATTCGTCCATAGGCTATTCTAGGTGTCATCACCTTATTATTGGGCAGGCCCATGTAATTTCGAAATACTTAAGTATAGGCTGTTTTTAGAGTCCGTATGTGGGGAAACAAGAGTTAGGGTTGGTTTGACCCTCCTCAAGGGCCACGAAATTCCTCCTCTTCCTCCATATATACAGCCCTTAGGGCTGCTTAGACTTTGGGTTTTGTTTAGATCAAAGTTCGCCATAGCAGCAACTTCACAGATTGCTTGTGTTCAACCACTGCACTAAGGCGCCAAGTAACTGACATGGAGCATCCCACCATCATCCCCATGGACCTACAACCGCCCTCATCAAGAGCCAAGAGGACCCATGACACGAGCTAGAGCTAGAGCTCTCGAGAACGAGGTGACCTCTTTCCTTATTGATATCACATATGATCCACTCGAGACATGGCTACCTAAGTCCGATATGCTATGCATGATTAGGTGTCAAGGGAACCTCCCGAGGATGCACGTGAAGATGGACAAGCCGCCAAGTACAAGGAGGAAGAACCACGAGAGGAACCGAGGAGTCTGCCCAGCCCGACATCCGCCCCATGCCCGGACATCCGCTCTTCCCGACGCCGGATATCCGCCCTGCGCCAAAAATCCGCTTCCATCACCGAATGCACCAGAGATATGCACCAGCCCGGACATCCGCCTCCCCGCTCGACATCCGCCCGTTCCGGCCCCGGATATCCGGCCCCAGCCCGAACTGCGACCCCTTCCCGGTTCTGCTGAACGTCGCTTAGCTCCGGACATCCGGCTGAGAGCCCGGATATCCGACTCGCAAGGTCGGACATCCGCCCGACGCCCGGACGTCTGCCTCCTGCTATGATAGTGTCTCTGTATGTCCCTTGTACCCCTTCTCGAGACTATATATACTTGATCCCTCCTCATTCTAGGGTTAGCTTTGGATTAGCTCATATTTTGGTGTGAGAGTTTTGCTCATCCATTGGCTACTTCCCTGAGATCAGACTTACGGAGAAGATCCCTAAGCGGATTCAAGACCCCTTCTAGGGTGGACCCATCAAGACCTCCTCTCGAGAAGAACGGCTACTCGTGTATCCTTACCTTTGTTGATCTCGAATCTTGTGCCACTCTATGTATTCGATAATCTAGCACTTGTGTGATTGATTTTGTCGGTTGAGTGCATTTTTCTCGCTTTCCCGTGTTTTCCTCGTGTTCTTCCGCTGTTCCTCGTGTTTCCCGTGAGGATCCGCTCCAACGTGAAAGATCGCCATGAGGGTTCCACCTACATCATCTATGGTATCATGAGCCACGCTGATCACGTTATTGGAGCCCATACCCTTTTTCTAGCTTGATTTTGTTGTTTTGTCCTAATTTCGAAAATTCCCCACAAAAATAGCCCCAATTTTTTTTGTGATTTGTTAGTGTGATGAAGTTTTGTTGATTTGATCCGTGATTTCGTGTGTTGCGTGTAGATCTAGCATTCCCCTCTTTTCACAATTTTCATCCACAAATCGCCCAAAATTTTGATCCGATTCGACCTTCCTCGGTAATTTTCGAGTTCGGACGTCCGCCCGAACAGCCCGGACATTCGGCAGTCTTGACATCCGCCCGATCAGCTCGGACTGGCGCCCGGACATCCGGCTTAGCCCGATTTCCGTCCCCGCAGATCCATCCTTCCACCACCCCGATCACCGCTTAACCTTCGCCAAAATTTGTCCCGAGCCCACATACTTCCACTTACCTCCACCACTCCGCGATAACGCCACCATAGCCTTGCCAATACCAATTCCGACTACGCTACAAATTTCGCTTGAGAATTTGAGTTGGGGTTTCAGATCCTTTTGTGTTTCGCTATCTAGGCACGGTTCAACATCAACATCACCACCGCCATCTTCGCCAAGGACGGTAACATCGTCGACACCTTTGTCATTACTTGCAATTGCATTGATAACCATCATAGCAAGTTGATCATGGTCTTCCGCGCCAAGAGCAACATGAAGATTTAGTACATCCCACGCCAAGGACGCCATCATCAACATCACCAACAACACAACGAAGAGCAACGCTACGGCAAGCTAAAATTCACCATGCCCAAGTTCAATGGAAGCAATGACCTCAAGACTACCTCTCATGGGCATTGAAGGTTGACAAAATCTTCCGCTTGCACAACTACGATGAAGCGAAGAAAATCGTATGGCATCACTTGAGTTCCAAGATTATGTGCTCATATGGTGGGAACAAATCATTGAGAGATCGACAAGCAAGAGGTGAACCTCCAATCACCACTTGGGCTCAAATGAAGGATGTCATGCGAGCACGCTTTGTGCCAACATACTACAACCGGATCTCTTCAAGAAACTCCAACTACTCAAGCAAGGAACAAAGAGCGTTGAAGAATACTACAAGGAGATGGAGATAGCCATGATTCGAGCCAATGTCAAGGAAGATGATGAGCAACTATGGCACGCTTCTTGAATGGACTCAATCACCCCATCAAGAAGATCGCCGACTTCCAACCATACTCATCCCTCATTGAGCTCGGCATCAAGCTACAAAGGTGGAACGCCAAGTGCAAGATGACTTCAAGCACGCCAAGTACTCATCCAAGACCTACTTTCTCCAACAACCAAGCTTCAACGACTCCTACAACATCTACATCAACCAAGCTTTCTTCAAACGACGACAAGTCAAGTTACAAGAAGATGACAAGTTCAAGTCGTCCTCCTCCTACTACAAGCAACCTCAAACCGCGGCTTCATCCTCATCTCACCGCTGAGACCATCAAGACAAGCTCCTTCAAGTGTTTCACTCGGCGCGCCGAGGCCACAAGTCATACGAATGCACCAACAAGCGCACCATGATCCTCAACGACGATGGCATACATGACTCCAAGAGTGAAGAGGAAATGGAAGCCCTTGAGCAAGTGGCACATGCAAGCAAGTGAATGAGATGAAGATGATCAAGTCTTTTGCGATGAGGATTCGAGCCCCGCCTCGTTGTCTCCAAGGTCTTGACTCTTCAACATCAACAAGAAGAAGACCAACGATGCCACATCTTCCACACAAAAGCCGGTATCAACGGATGGTCCATCAAGGTCATCATCGATGGAGGTAGCACAACTTGGCAAGTGAAGAACTATGCTCCAAGCTACAATTGGTCAAGAGGAAGCACCCACAACCCTACAAGGTTCAATGGCTAAGGACTCCAAGACTATACGAGTTGAGCATACGGTCCAAGTCTCCTTCAAAATTGGTGCTTATGAAGACACTTTGGAGTGTGATGTGGTCCCAATGACCGCTTGCCACCTCCTTCTTGGTCACCATGGCACTCGACCTGGTGTCATCCACAATGGACGAACCAATCACTATAGCTTCAATATGAAAGGGAAGGAGTATGTACTACGGCCTATGTCTCCTAGTCAAGTGATAGCCACAAGCAAGCCCCATCATAGAGACAAGAGTGAGAAAGACCCACCCAAAAGTGAGTGAGAGCCACAAGCCAAGTTTGAGCGAATCTTCGCTTAGAGAAAAACTCATTCTATTTGTCACCAAAAGTGAGATGAGAGAAGTGTGAGAACCCATCTAATGATGCACTTTGTCCTTGTGTGCAAGGATGGAGAACCAAAACTAACACCATTCACGAGCTACCTTTGGTGTTTCAATCTTTTGCAGGAATTTCAAGATGTTTTCCCGATGAGCTACCTGTCTACCTCCTCTTCGAGGCATTGAGCATCGAATCGACCTCATCCCCGAGCGCTCTACCAAACAAAGCTCCATACCGAGTCAATCCGAAGAAACCAAGGAGATTCAACGGCAATAACTCATCGACAACGCCATGTACGTGAAAGCCTAAGCCCTTGTGCCGTCTCCGATTTTCTTGTGCCTAAGCCCGACGGAAGTTTCCGCTTGTGTTCCGATTGTAGACCTATCAATGCTATTACTGCTCGATATAGGCATCCCATTCCTCGCTTAGATGACATGCTTGATGAACTTAGTGGAGCCAACTTTTCTCAAAAATTGATCTTAAAAGTGGCTATTATCAAACACGCATACAAGAGGGTGATGAATGGAAAACTGCTTTCAAAACTAAATTTATTTATATGAGTGGTTAGTGATGCCTATGGGTCTTTCGGAAGCTCCTGTACTTTTGTGCGCCTTATGCATCATGTGTCATCCATACATTGGAGTCTTTGTTGTGGTTTACTTTGACGATATTCTTGTGTTTAGCAAAACCATGAAAGAGCACATCAATCATGTAAAATCTGTGTTGCAAACTCTTCGCAAGGAAAGTCTTTATGCGAACTTGAAAATGCACTTTGGAGTTGACAAAGTGGTTTTCGGTTTTGTTGTTTCCTCAAAGGTGTCAGGTTGATGAATCTAAAATTGAAGCAATCAAAACTTGGCCCCAACCCACCAATTTGCAACAAGTGCAGTTTTCTTGGTCTTATGGGTTTCTATCGTGCTTAGAAAGATTTTAGCACAATTGCCGCTCCTTTGCATGCTTTGAGCAATAAGAATACTCCCTTTGTTTGGGGAGCATTGCAATCAACCGCTTTTGATGAACTCAAGTCTTTGCTTACTCATGTCGATTCTTCGGCCCAATTTTGACAAAACTTTTGAGGTTCATTGTGATGCAAGGTACGGAATTGGAGTTTTGATGCAAGAAAACGAGCCATTGCATATTTTAGTGAGAAACTCTCCTGCTCAACTTAATTATCCCATCTATGATAAAGAATTGTATGCTTTAGTGGTGCTCCATGTTTGGGAACATTACCTTAGACCTCACGAGTTTGTCATCCATACCGATTATGAAACGCTTAACTCTCAAAGGTCAAACTAAATTGAACAAGCGCCATGCAAAATGGAGTGAATTCATTGAATCTTTTCCTTATGTGATCAAGTACATTAAGGGTAAAGAGAATGTAGTTGCCGAGCTTTTCACGATATGCATGCTTGTCACTCAACTTGAGTTGAATGTTATTGGTTTTGAGCATAAAAGACTTGTATGAGCATGATCCATCTTTTGCTTCTCCTTATGCTAAGTGTTTGACGATATGTCTTGGGAACAATATTACATCAAGGATGGTTACCTTATGAGAGCTAACAAACTTTGCATCTCTTAGTCTTCTTCGTTGCTACTTTTGCAAGAGGCTCTGGAGGCGGACTCATGGGACACTTTGACGCGACAAGACATTCTCCAACAACTACTTTTGGCCCAAGATGTTCCACATCACAATGCTTCACCAACCGATGCTACACATGTCGCAAAGCTAAGTCTAAAGCTCAATCTCATGGTCTTTACATGCCTCTTCCTATTCCATATCAACCATGGGAAGAGATTAGTATGGATTTCAGATTGGTTTGCCTAGGACTCAAAATGGCAAGGATTCCGTGTTTGTTGTTGTGGATAGATTTTCTAAGATGGCACATTTCATTCCTTGCAACAAGATAGACGATGCTTCATGTTGCAAATCTTTTGTAGGGAAATCTTTACTCCACATGCATCAAAGACAATTGTCTCCGATCGTGACGCCAAGTTCTTGAGTTACATTTGAAGACACTATGTGCTAAGCTCGCATACCATCCTCAAACCGACGGCCAAACGGAGGTGACGAACGACACTATCCACTCTACTGTGGTCTTGATCAAGAAGAAAATCAAGGAGGAAGCATGTATACCCATCGCCGAAAGTACGCCTACAATCGCAAGACACTCAACTACCGGCAAGTCCCCTTCGAGGTCGCTACGGTTTCAACCCGTTGTCCCCATTGGACATTCTACCACTTCCTCTCCAAGAGCGCACAACATGGATGCGAACGAGCAAGCTACATCAAGAAGATGCACGAAGATACAAGGCACACCATTGAGCCAAGTACAACGCTAAGCAAACAAGCTCAACGCCAACAAGCAACCCATCGCCTTCAACATTGGTGATCTAGTGTGGCTACACCTTCGCAAGGACCGCTTCCCAAAGAACGCAAGTCCAAGCTTCTACTCGAGCCGATGGACCTTTCAAGGTGCTAGCACGCACAACGACAACGCTTACAAGATCGACATACCGAGACAAGTACAACGTGAGCGACATCTTCAACGCCAAGGACCTTGCACCTTCCATGGAGATGAAGCTTTGATCCGAGGTCGGATCTCCCAGGGGGGGAGATGATGCGAGCATCCCACATCATCCCCATGGACCTACAACCGCCTCATCAAGAGCCAAGAGGACCCATGACACGAAGCTAGAGCTTCTCGAGAACGAGGTGACCTCTTTCCTTATTGATATCACATATGATCCACTCGAGACATGGCTACTACCTAAGTCCGATATATGCATGATTAGGTGTCAAGGGAACCTCCCGAGGATGCACGTGAAGATGGACAAGCCAAGTACAAGGAGGAAGAACCACGACGAGAGGAACGGAGATTCGCCTTGCCGGACATCCGATGCCCCGGACATCCGGCTCTTCCGACGCCCCGGATATCCGCCTCCGCCTGGAAATCCGCCCCATCACCAAATGCACTGAGATACCTGCACCAGCCTGCACATCCGCCTCCCCGCCCGGACATCCGCCGGCCCTCCGAAGCCCGGATATCGGCTCCCCAGCCGGAACCACCCCTTCATGGTTCTCAAACGGCCGCTTAGCCGACATCCGGCTGAGAGCCCGAGACATCCGGCCGCTGGCGTCTTGGACAACCGCCCGGCCTGGACGCCCGCCTCGGGCCACAGTGTCTCGTGGCCATGTCCTTGTACCTTCGCCGAGACTATATATACTTGATCCCTCCTCATTCTAGGGCTTTGATTAGCTCATATTTTGGTGTGAGAGTTTTGCTCATCCACTTGGCTACTTTCCTCGGAGATCAGACCTCTACGGAGAAGATCCCCTAAGCGGATTCAAGACCCCTTCTAGGGTGGACCCATCAAGACCTCCTCTCGAGAAGAACGGCTACTGTGTATCCTTACCTTTGTTGATCTCAATCTTGTGCCACTCTATGTATTCGATAATCTAGCACTTGTGTGATTGATTTTTGTCGGCTGAGTGCATTCTCTCGCTTTCCCGTGTTTTCCTCGTGTTCTTCCGTGGTTTCGTAGGATCCGCTCCAACGTGAAAGATCGCTCACGAGGGTTCCGCCTACATCGTAACCCCACCTTCATTAATAAAGCTTCTCTTATATTCGCAATATCCAGATTGCAATCTTAGTTTCTGCTTGTTCTTCGCTTGCTCGCAGGAAACAGCCCCGTGGTCAGGTTGATCGTGTTCGCGCGGGTCAATAACCTCGGAAGTTGGTTTAGCGATTGCAAGCGCGACGCTCAAGACGTGACGTAGTCGGATCAAGGTCGACTCCAGAGAAACGATAGCCACCATCTCATCAAACATCGGGACACCTTTGCCTCTACTCGTTCTGATGTAGAAACCAAGATGATGGAGACTCGCCCTAAGTAGCCAAACACCTTAGGAAACGGAAAACCGCGAACTCAAAATCTCGAACGTCAAATGTCAAAATGGTGGTAGCGGAATGCGGTGGTGGTTTGCACTTGGCAATGCGGAAGTGGAATGATTGGCTATACACGTGTCGGAGTTGAAGTTGTCATCCCTAAGTAGTCAAACACCTTAGGAGACACAAGCCACAACTCAAACAAGCTCAAACAACTATTGGGTTAAGTTGGGGTGCCGAAGTGTATGGTGGGCACGCCCATGGAAGTTATGGTGGTGGTGGTGGTTGATGAAGATGCAACCGTCCCTAAGTAAGTAAACACCTTAGGAGACTCAATCACAACTCAAATAACCTCAAATGCAAAGGGAACAAAATTGGTTAGGTTGCGGAAGTCGGTGGTGGTTATGCGGAGGATGTGGTGGAAGCCCTAGGCAAAGATGCAAAACCTGAAAATTTGACGGAGTCAAATGGTGGTGGTAGTATTTTTATGGGATGGGAGATGTCAATAGCTTCAAACGAGCTAAAGAACGCCAAAATCGGACTTCGGATGAATTAGTTATACGATACGCTGAAACGGGAGGCTGAATTGTGGGGCCGGATATCCGGGGTAAGGATTTCGGGGTGTATGTTCAGAACCGAGTGATTGCCCAGAGCCGGATGTCCGCTTGGGGTCTGGATGTCCCGCCAGATGGTCTGGATGTCCGCCTGAGTCCCGATGTCCGCCCGATTTAATCCAGATCTCGCTGAAGGAAATTTTCAATTGGGGCGGAAATTGATGATTTCAAGGTCAAAATTGAGAGATTCCGTGGATGAAAAGTGGGGAAACTTGGGGAAATGCTAGATCCACTAAACCAAGCAAATCCATGGATCAAAATCAAACATCATCACAACTAACAAATCACAAAAAGTTTTGGGGCTATTTTGGTGGGGATTTTCGGATTTAGGACGAAATCAACAAAATCAAGCTAGAAATCACGGGTAGGGCTCCAAAACGTGATCAACATGGCTCATGATACCAAGATGATGTAGGGCGGAACCCTACGCGGATGATCTTTCACGTTGGAGCGGATCCTACGGGAATCAGGAACACGCTGAAGAACACGAGGGAAACACGGAGGAAACGAGAGAAATCACGAAACCAACAAGAGATCAATCACAAGTGCTAGATCACCGATCACATAGAGTGGCACAAGATTCAAGATCAACAAAGGAAAGATACAACGGTAGCCGTTCTTTCCATGAGGAGGCCTTGATGGAGTCCACCTAGAAGGGGTCTTGAATCGCTTGGGGATCTTCTCCGAGAGGTCCCGATATCCGAGGAGAAGTAGACAAGTGGATGAGCAAAGGCTCTCACACAAAATATGAGCTAATCCAGTTAACCCTAGAAAGAGGAAGGGATGGAATATATATAGTCTACGGGGCGAAGCATGGGCTTCGCCCTTTACTGTTTTCAAGCGAGGCCGAATGTCCAGGCCGGGCCGGATGTCCGGCTTCGTGGAGGCCGGATGTCCGGCTGGCGGGCAGACTTCCGGTTCGATAGGTGAGGCCGGATATCCGGCTGGGGCGGATTTCGGCTTCGGGAGGCCGGATGTCCGGGCTGGAGCGGATGTCCGTCTCCAGAGCCCTTCGATGGCTGGGTTGTCAATGACATCATCCGGGCCGGATGTCCGGCTCGTAGCCTTTCTCCGGTTCCCGGCGCGAGCATCCCACATCATCCCCATGCATCCACAACCGTCTCATCAAGAGCCAAGAGGACCCATGACACGAGCTACAGCTAGAGCTCTCGAGAAAGAGGTGACCTCCTTCCTTATTGATATCGCATATGATCCACTCGAGACATGGCTACTACCTAAGTCCGATATGCTATGCATGTTTAGGTGTCAAGGGGAACCTCCCGAGGGTGCACGTGAAGACGGACAAGCCGCCAAGTCCATGGATGAAGAGAACCAACGGAAACGGGCAAAATCACCTTCCGTGCCCCGACATCCGCCATGACCCCGACATCCGCCCTCGAGCTTCCACTCAAAGATCAGTTGCCCAAGTCTAAAGGGCCCGGACATCCGGCGCCAAGCCCGATCCGTTTCACCCGGATATCCGCCCAAGCCCGAATCCGCACCTCTCACCCGATTCGCAGAACGGTCACCCCAGCCCGACATCCGGCCGGATAGCCGGACATCCGCGCCTGGCGAAGGCCCGGACACTGCCCGACGCCCGGACGTCTGCCTCCTCGCCAAGGCAAAGGTATCCGGACTTGTCCCATGTACCCTTCGCCTCGAGACTATATATACTTGATCCCTTCTCTTCTAGGGTAGCATTGATTAGCTCATATTCTTGTGTGAGAGCTTTGCTCATCCACTTGGCTACTTCTCCTCGGAGATCAGGACTCTACAGAGAAGATCCTGCGGATTCAAGACCCCGCCTAGGGCGGACCATCAAGGCCTCTCTCACGGAGAAGAACGGCTACCGCTTGTATCTTTCCTTTGTTGATCTTGAATCTTGTGCCACTTTATGTGATCGGTGATCTAGCATTTGTGTGACCGATTCTTGTTGGTTGCGTGTTTCTCTCGCTTTTCCCGTGTTTCTCTTGTTCTTCCGCTGGTTTTGTGATTCACCAGGATCCGCCCAACGTGAAAGATCATCCACGAGGGTTCCTCACATCATCTTGGTATCATGAGCCACGTTGATCACGTTATTGGAGCCCCACCCTTTTTCTAGCTTGATTTTGTTGTTTTTGTCCTAATTCTGAAAATTCCCACAAAAATAGCCCCAAATTTTTTTGTGATTTGTTAGTGTGATGAAGTTTTGTGGATTTGATCCGTGGATTTCGTGTTGCTGTAGATCTAGCATTCCCCATCTTTTCCACAATTTCCATCCACAAATCGCCAAAATTTTGACCGGATTTGACCTCTCCACGCTGGTGTTCGAGCCGACATCCGCCCAACAGCCCGGACATCCAGCACCTTGACATCCCCCGATCACCGACATCCGCACCGACATCCGCTTCCAGCCCGGAACCGCCTCGGTAGCATCAATCCCCATCCACCACTCCGCTCACCGCCTAACTTTCGCCAAATTTTGTCCTGCGCTCACATACACTTCCACTTACTCCACCACTTCGCGATAGCACCACCATAGCCTTCCCACTACCAATTTCGACAATGTTGCCAAATTTTGCTTTGAGAATTTGAGTTATGTTTCCGTGATCCTTTGTGTTTCGCTATCTAGGTACGGTTCAACATCAACATCACAACGGCCATTTTCGCCAAGGACGGTAACATCGTCGACATCTTTGTCATTACTTGCAATTGCATTGATAACCATCATAGCCCATCTTTGCGTTGCTTACCCATCGAGACTAGCCATTGAGTATTGCCGCAACGTGACTTGTACATTAGTGATCATACCGATAGCATACATACCATACCAAAGTGGTGCATATATTAGCATCAACTTGTGTGTCACAAAGTTGTCATCGATACACAATTGCTATCTTGGTTCGTGAAATTTTGCATGAGAAAAGAGCTCAAAAGAGAAAGAGCCAATCAAGCTTTTAAGCAAAGAGAGAAAGATAAGCAAAGAGCTTATTAGCAAGAACCATAGCATCATACAACATTAAGATTGTCATACTTGATCATCTTGGATCAACACATCAAACACCATACATATAGCATACTTGGGATAGAAGTTGCCTTTTTGCTTAGTAGGTTGTGCACAAGTTCGTGATCCGCCATTGTGCAATCGCAAGCTGCCTCTAGTGTTGTGCAACAAGAGTATGATACGGGCTAACCCGTGTAGGCCGATCTTTCACGCTTGGAGGGATCTTCAAGAACACGATGAACGTGGGGAAGAACGGAGAGAAATCACAAGGGGAAACACTCAAGAACAAGTCTAATCACACATCCACTAGACAATCAAACACACAAGATCCACAAGGTACATGAACAACAAAGGGAAAGATACAAGGTAAAGTTCATCTCCATGAGGAGGTCTTGAAGGGTCCGCCAAGAGGGGGGTCTTGATGATATCCCGGATCTTCTCACATGGAGGTCTTGAACTCCATGGGAGTGGTAGTCTCTCTCTCTCTCAAGAGTAGAGGTAGGAGCAAAGCTCACCTAAGAATGAGCTATCATATTTGCTAACCCTAACTAGGAGGAGGGGAGGAGTATATAGTCTTAGCCACGAAGGGTGAGTGGGGAAGGGATACATGGGCCTTTGGTCGACTTCACGGGCAGCAAGCGCTGGATGTCCGGCGGGACCGGATGTCCTGCTCGTGAGATGCCGGATGTCCGGGCGGTTGGTGGATGTCCGGGCCGGCGGCTGTTATCGGATAGGGGTGTCGGATTTCGGGAGAGCGCCGATGTCCGGGTTGCCGAGGCGCCGATGTCCGGGTTGCCGAGGCGCCGGATGTCCGGTCACCGGTAAGCCATTCTTTGTTGGTGCTCCGGAGGCTGCACAGCGCCAGATGTCCGCCTCGCCCATGTCCGCCAGAAGCCAAGAGCTCCGCCTTCTTCCGCTGCCGCTTCCAGCTTCCTCGCTGGATGGTGTAGTTGTTTTCGCTTGCACTCCTCCTCGACATCCGTGAAGCTCAAACAATACCAATGCATGCACACGAGAAGTGTCAAGTAGTATACCATCCTCAAGGGTCAAGTGAGCACGTAAAGGAGAAGATTCACCTTTATGTATGAGAAGTAGAGGTCGACGTGTCACTTGCCAAAAGACTCTTTACATGGTGATGACCGAGATGCTCCGTGATCATCCCTCCCCTTGGAAAATATCCGACCTCGGATCAAAACCAAATCACCATGGGAAGAGATGGCGGTGTCAGGTCAAGTGGTCGGTCACCAAGCACTCGCCGCCTAGTAGCTCAAATGGGCACTCCAATGTCGCACTGCCTTGTGATTCCTTCAAAAGGAGCAAATGGAACAAACACTTGAAAAACAAATGGTTAGCGTTAGTGCAAACCAAGCATTCAAGAGGTGATTCACCAAACAAATGTTGTCATTAGCATAGCATAGGGTGTGACAAAGGATTGTATGGCATGTAAGCACATAAATTGAGCAAAATCAAGGTCATCATGGGGACAAGTATGCAAATGTGAGGTAGTGATGCAAATATGTGTGTCAAGATAATAAGCATCTACCTCAACTTCATAGCAAGCGTGGGAAAAGTGCTCCATGAAAGGTCTATGGTAGGCATAGGAATCATTCACAACACCTAAGAAGATGGGATGTCCAAACACATGGGTCAAGTGCAAGACACCAAGCATAATGTGCATAGGGTGTAGTGAGTATAGCGTGGCACTCAACACAGAAAGAGCAATTGTTCATCATGTGTGAGGCAATCAAGTGAATCATGTGACAAGCAAATGGACATGGGTATGTGAAGAAATGATATTGGTGCAACCAACCATATGATAGTAGCAACACAAGGTATGTATGTCATGAAACATGGAAATGTGGCAATCATAGGTGAAAGCAATATCTCAATACAAATGGTGCAAGCAACACATGAAGTATGATCCACAATATCCAAGCTCAAGAAGGATGTCACTTTGAAAGCATTTCCTGCATTCTTCACATTGCCGGAGTGGTAGGAAGTATGTAGAAGCCAGTCGGAAGAATCTATGAGGCTCTCTCAAGAGCTCGAATGGTCAACTCACACGGAAGTGGAAGTCGACATAAAGTCCAAGTATCCTACACATGCACAAAACAAAACAAAGAACGTATGAGCATGGTAGATAAACACATCATCCATCATGATGGTTCTCATCTTTGCACAAAACCATTAGAAGCACAAGTGCATGAATAATATGATGCAACAATGGCTATATTCATGGCATGGGGTATATGTTGCAAAGAGGTAAGACAAGCATGCTTCACAAGAAATATGTCAAAATCTCCAAACATATGTGAGAATGCTATGGGGGCAAACTCATGAGCAAGACGAATAGCATGGTTGCACTCAATACATGGCAAATCTAGCATGAGGGAGGCAACATATGGAGATATGTGACAAGAAGCAATAACAATGATGTGCAAAGCTCAGAGATGGTTGTCATCAACCGCATGAAATGAGTAAGTATGAATCATAGGTGATGCAACAAGACAAGCAAACATAGTAATCAAGTCGGCAAACTAGTGGAGCGAAGATGCAACACACTAGAGTAAATCATGGCAATCATGTCATGTGAGCAAATAATAGGCAAGGAAAATGCACATGACATATCGCAAGCACTAACACAAAGCAAGATAAAAGTATCATCATAGGAATGGGTCATGAATAGAACATGGCAATAATAAGTGATATCTCCACCAAGCTTGCAAATACACATACAAGTATGAGAGTCAATCATCATGTAAAGCAAAGCATGGGTCACAAATGCATGGAAAAGGCATAGGATGGGCATATCATGCAAAGTGAACATGGCAAGATGGGCATAGAATATGTAATGGACAATAACCCATAGCCAAGTGAGGGCCATGTAGAAGAAATGCTGAAGTGTTTGCGCCAAGTGAGCGGTGGAAAGGCAATTCATGGGATCTCAAGTCATCATTGCTTCTAGAGCTGCTTTGTCAACTCGTGGGATTCATGGTTGACAAGTATTCATGGTACCTACACAAAAGAGACACAAACGAAAGAAATTGTGTGTGTGGTAAATGTACACATCATCCATCATGATGTATGTGCAAGTGAGTGTTAGCACAAGATAAGCATCGCCAAAGAAATTTGATGCATGGTATAAGAACATGTCATCCATCATGAAATAATAGTTGTTATGTATGACACAATGGGGACACAAATTGAGAATGCAAGTATATGGCACATCAATATCATGTTTATTCATGGGGAGCATATGGTGCACACAAGTATTGGGATCATGCAATGGATAGGATGAATCAAAATCTCCTAAAATGTATGAGGAAACTATGGGGTCTTGATGCGAGCATCCCACTCATCCCCATGTACACTCCATGTACTCTCCAAGCCCCAAGGATACATAAGATGAGACCTCGACTTTGCGCCATTGGACCTAAGGTGAACTCGCTCCTTTCCGAATCTTCCCTTTCCGCATGTAAGACATGGATGCTACTCAAGAGCGGACCTTGTGCATACTCGTGTACACCCGAGGAGACCATGGAGAGCCCAAAGACCAAGGCCAAGCGCGCTGGAAGCGAAGGAAGGAGAAGAAGAAAGAAGATCTGTGGCGAGCGGTACTACCGCTAACACCAAGCGGTATTACCGCTAAAGGCCCCCGAAAGGTACTACACGCTTTCAGAAGCGGTACTATCACAACCAGCGGTACTACCGCCTCACTACCGCTTGAGCGGTACTACCGCCTTTGCCTGGTACTACCACCTCGCTTGCAGACGCAGAGTCGGCAGAGGCCCATGTATCCCTCCTCACTTACCCCTTCGTGGACATAGGCTATAAACTCCCCCACCTCCTCCTAGCTAGGGTTAGCTTTGATTTGCTCATATTTTGTGAGAGCCTTTGCTCATCCACTTACTTCTCCTTCGAGATCAGGACCCCACGGAGAAGATCCCTGCGGATTCAAGACCCCTCCTAGGGTGGACCTCAAGACCTCCTCTGGAGAAGAACGGCTACCCTTGTATCCTACCCTTTGTTGTCCTTGAATCTTGTGCCACTCTATGTGTTTGATAATCTAGCACTTGTGTGATCGCTTTGTCGGTTGAGTGATCTCTCTCTGCTCTCCCGTGTTTTCCCTCGTGTTCTTCCGCTTGCTCTTCGTGTTCCTCGTGAGGATTCTCCAAGCGTGAAAGATCACAACATAGGGTTCCGCCCTACATCATCTATGGTATCATGAGCCACGTTGATCACGTTATTGGAGCCCCTACCCTCTTTTTCTAGCTTGATTTTGTTGTTTTCGCCCAAACCGAAAATCCCCACCAAAAATAGCCCCAATTTTTTTGTGATTTGTTATGTTTCAGATCGTGATACTAAATTTCTTAGCCACTTTTGGAGATGTTTATGGGCCAAGTTGGGGACTAAACTGCTTTTTAGTACTACTTGTCACCCCAAACTGATGGACAAACAGAAGTAGTCAATAGAACATTGTCTACTATGCTTAGGGCTGTTTTGAAGAATAATAAGAAAATGTGGGAAGAATGCTTGCCTCATATTGAATTTGCTTATAATCGCTCATTGCATTCTACTACTAAGATGTGCCCTTTTGAAATTGTGTATGGCTTCCTACCTCGTGCACCTATTGATTTGTTGCCTCTTCCATCTTCGGAGAAGGTTAATTTTGATGCTAAAGAACGCTGAATTGATTATAAAATGCATGAGTTAACTCATGAAAACATTCAGCATATGAATGCTAAATATAAACTTGCTGGAGATAAGGGTAGAAAACATGTTGTCTTTGCACCGAGATCTTGTTTGGTTACATTTGCGTAGGATAGGTTTCCTAATTTGCGCAAATCAAAGCTAATGCCACGTGTCGATGGTCCATTTAAGGTGTTAGAGAAAATAAATGATAATGCATATAAACTTGAGCTGCCTGCAGATTTTGGGGTTAGTCCCACTTTAACATTGCAGATTTGAAGCCTTATTTGGGTGAGGAAGATGAGCTCACGAGGACTACTTCATTTCAAGAAGGGAGGATGATGAGGACATCAATACCATTGTTACACCCGCAGCCCCCGCTGCTATATATACCGGACCAATTACTAGAGCTTGCATCGCCAATTGAATTATCGTGTACTTTCGCTTCTTGGTAACGATTCCAATGTTCATGAGAATATGATGCTGCCTAAATTGGATACATTTGTTTTGCTTACAAATGAAGGGCCTACCATGGACAAGAAAGATGAACCTTGGAGCAAGTTCAAGCATGGAGATGTTGGCATGCAAAGGGAACAAGAACGGAGTTACAAGTGATGATTCCAGACTTTGAAGCCACCCTAATGAGTGCATGAGGCCTTGGACGAAATATACAAGATGCCACTTCATAATATTCGTCCATAGGCTATTCTAGGTGCTCATCACCTTATTATTGGGCCAGCCCATGTAATTTCGAAATACTTAAGTATAGGCTGTTTTTAGAGTCCGTGATGTGTGGGGAAACAAGAGTTAGGTTGGTTTCGGACCCTCCTCAAGGGCCACGAAATTCTCCTCTTCCTCCATATATACAGCCCTTAGGGCGCTGCTTAGACTTTGGGTTTTGTTTAGATCAAAGTTCGCTATAGCAGCAACTTCACAGATTGCTTGTGTTCAACCACTGCACTAAGGCGCCACAGTAACCTGATATGGAGCATCCCACCATCATCCCCATGGACCTACAACCGCCTCATCAAGAGCCAAGAGGACCCATGACACGAGCTAGAGCTAGAGCTCTTTAGAACGAGGTGACCTCTTTCCTTATTGATATCACATATGATCCACTCGAGACATGGCTACTACCTAAGTCCGATATGCTATGCATGATTAGGTGTCAAGGGAACCTCCCGAGGATGCACGTGAAGATGGACAAGCCGCCAAGTACAAGGAGGAAGAACCACGACGAGAGGAACCGAGGAGTCTGCCCAGCCCGACATCCGCCCCATGCCCCGGACATCCGCTCTTCCCGACGCCCGGATATCCGCCCCGCCGCCCAAAAATCCGCCTCCATCACCGAATGCACCAGAGATACCTGCACCAGCCCGGACATCCGCCTCCCCGCCCGACATCCGCCCGTCCGGCTCCCGGATATCCGGCCCCAGCCCGGAAATCCGCACTCCCTTCCCGGCTCACTGAACGTCGCCTTAGTTCCGGACATCCGGCTGAGAGCCCGGATATCCGCACTCGCAAGGTCTGGACATCCGCCCGACGCCCGGACGTCTGCCTCCTGCTATGATAGTGTCTCGTGGCCATGTCCCTTGTACCCCTTCGCCGAGACTATATATACTTGATCCCTCCTCATTCTAGGGTTAGCTTTGGATTAGCTCATATTTTGGTGTGAGAGTTTTTGCTCATCCATTTGGCTACTTCCTCGGAGATCGTGACCTCTACGGAGAAGATCCCTGCGGATTCAAGACCCCCTTCTAGGGTGGACCCATCAAGACCTCCTCTCGGAGAAGAACGGCTACTCGTGTATCCTTACCTTTGTTGATCTCGAATCTTGTGCCACTCTATGTATTCGATAATCTAGCACTTGTGTGATTGATTTCTTGTCGGTTGAGTGCATTTTCTCTCGCTTTCCCGTGTTTTCCTCGTGTTCTTCCGCTGTTCCTCGTGTTTCCCGTGAGGATCCGCTCCAACGTGAAAGATCGCCTCACGAGGGTTCCACCTACATCATCTATGGTATCATGAGCCACGCTGATCACGTTATTGGAGCCCATACCCTTTTTTCTAGCTTGATTTTGTTGTTTTGTCCTAATTTCGAAAATTCCCCACAAAAATAGCCCCAATTTTTTTGTGATTTGTTAGTGTGATGAAGTTTTGTTGATTTGATCCGTGATTTCGTGGTGTTGCGTGTAGATCTAGCATTCCCCTCTTTTCACAATTTTCATCCACAAATCGCCTAAAATTTTGATCCGATTCGACCTTCCTCGGTAGCCTTCGAGCCCGGACGTCCGCCCGAACAGCCCGGACATCCGGCAGTCTTGACATCCGCCCGATCAGCTCGGACATCCGCGCCTTGACATCCGGCTTAGCCCGGATTTCCGGCCCCGCAGCATCCATCCTTCCACCACCCCGATCACCGCTTAACCTTCGCCAAAATTTGTCCCGAGCCCACATACACTTCCACTTACTCCACCACTCCGCGATAACGCCACCATAGCCTTGCCCAATACCAATTCCGACTACGCTACAAATTTCGCTTTGAGAATTTGAGTTGGGGTTTTCCAGATCCTTTGTGTTTCGCTATCTAGGTACGGTTCAACATCAACATCACCACCGCCATCTTCGCCAAGGACGGTAACATCGCCGACACCTTTGTCATTACTTGCAATTGCATTGATAACCATCATAGCAAGTTGATCATGGTCTTCCTCCGCGCCAAGAGCAACATGAAGATTTAGTACATCCCACGCCAAGGACGCCATCATCAACATCACCAACAACACAACGAAGAGCAACGCTACGGCAAGCTAAAATTCACCATGCCCAAGTTCAATGGAAGCAATGACCTCAAGACTACCTCTCATGGGCATTGAAGGTTGACAAAATCTTCCGCTTGCACAACTACGATGAAGCTAAGAAAATCGCTATGGCATCACTTGAGTTCCAAGATTATGTGCTCATATGGTGGGAACAAATCATTGAGAGATCGACAAGCAAGAGGTGAACCTCCAATCACCACTTGGGCTCAAATGAAGGATGTCATGCGAGCACGCTTTGTGCCAACATACTACAACCGCGGATCTCTTCAAGAAACTCCAACTACTCAAGCAAGGAACAAAGAGCGTTGAAGAATACTACAAGGAGATGGAGATAGCCATGATTCGAGCCAATGTCAAGGAAGATGATGAGCAAACTATGGCACGTTTCTTGAATGGACTCAATCACCCCATCAAGAAGATCGCCGACTTCCAACCATACTCATCCCTCATTGAGCTCGTGCATCAAGCTACAAAGGTGGAACGCCAAGTGCAAGATGACTTCAAGTACGCCAAGTACTCATCCAAGACCTACGGTTTCTCCAACAACCAAGCTTCAACGACTCCTACAACATCTACATCAACCAAGCTTTCTTCAAGAAACGACGACAAGTCAAGTTACAAGAAGACATGACAAGTTCAAGTCGTCCTCCTCCTACTACAAGCAACCTCAAACCGCGGTTTCATCCTCTACTCCGACCGCTGAGACCATCAAGACAAGCTCCTTCAAGTGTTTCACTTGCATGCCCGAGGCCACAAGTCATACGAATGCACCAACAAGCGCATCATGATCCTCAACGACGATGGCACATATGACTCCAAGAGTGAAGAGGAAATGGAAGCCCTTGAGCAAGTGGCCATGCACCGGCAAGTGAATGAAGATGAAGATGATCAAGTCTTTTGCGATGAGGATTCGAGCCCCGCTCTCGTTGTCTCCAAGGTCTTGACTCTTCAACATCAACAAGAAGAAGACCAACGATGCCACATCTTCCACACAAAAGCCGGTATCAACGGATGGTCCATCAAGGTCATCATCGATGGAGGTAGTTGCCACAACTTGGCAAGTGAAGAACTATGCTCCAAGCTACAATTGGTCAAGAGGAAGCACCCACAACCCTACAAGGTTCAATGGCTAAGGACTCCTAGACTATACGAGTTGAGCATACGGTCCAAGTCTCCTTCAAAATTGGTGCTTATGAAGACACTTTGGAGTGTGATGTGGTCCCAATGACCGCTTGCCACCTCCTTCTTGGTCGACCATGGCACTCGACCGTGGTGTCATCCACAATGGACGAACCAATCACTATAGCTTCAATATGAAAGGGAAGGAGTATGTACTACGGCCTATGTCTCCTAGTCAAGTGATAGCCACAAGCAAGCCACCATCATAGAGACAAGAGTGAGAAAGGACCCACCCAAAAGTGAGTGAGAGCCACAAGCCAAGTTTGAGCGAATCTTCGCCTAGAGAGAAAAACCTCATTCTATTTGTCACCAAAAGTGAGATGAGAGAAGTGTGTGAGAACCCATCTACAAGGATGCACTTTGTCCTTGTGTGCAAGGATGGAGAACCAAAACTAACACCATTCACGAGCTACCTTTGGTGTTTCAATCTCTTTGCAGGAATTTCAAGATGTTTTCCCGATGAGCTACCTCGGTCTACCTCTTCGAGGCATTGAGCATCGAATCGACCTCATCCCCGGAGCGCTCTACCAAACAAAGCTCCATACCGAGTCAATCCGAAGAAACCAAGGAGATTCAACGGCAAGTACAACAACTCATCGACAACGCCATGTACGTGAAAGCCTAAGCCCTTGTGCCGCTCCGATTATTCTTGTGCCTAAGCCCGACGGAAGTTTCCGCTTGTGTTCCGATTGTAGACCTATCAATGCTATTACTGCTCGATATAGGCATCCCATTCCTCGCTTAGATGACATGCTTGATGAACTTAGTGGAGCCAACTTTTCTCAAAAATTGATCTTAAAAGTGGCTATTATCAAATACGCATACAAGAGGGTGATGAATGGAAAACTGCTTTCAAAACTAAATTTATTTATATGAGTGGTTAGTGATGCCTATGGGTCTTTCGAAGCTCCCTGACTTTTGTGCGCCTTATGCATCATGTGCTTCATCCATACATTGGAGTCTTTGTTGTGGTTTACTTTGACGATATTCTTGTGTTTAGCAAAACCATGAAAGAGCACATCAATCATGTAAAATCTGTGTTGCAAACTCTTCGCAAGGAAAGTCTTTATGCGAACTTGAAAATGCACTTTTGGAGTTGACAAAGTGGTTTTCTTGGGTTTTGTTGTTTCCTCAAAGGGTGTCCAGGTTGATGAATCTAAAATTGAAGCAATCAAAACTTGGCCCCAACCCACCAATTTGCAACAAGTGCGAAGTTTTCTTGGTCTTATGGGTTTCTATCGTCGCTTAGAAAGATTTTAGCACAATTGCCGCCCTTTGCATGCTTTGAGCAATAAGAATACTCCCTTTGTTTGGGGAGCATTGCAATCAACCGCTTTTGATGAACTCAAGTCTTTGCTTACTCATGCTCCGATTCTCGCTTTGCCCAATTTTGACAAAACTTTTGAGGTTCATTGTGATGCAAGTGGTACCGAATTGGCGGAGTTTTGATGCAAGAAAACGAGCCATTGCATATTTTAGTGAGAAACTCTCCGGTGCTCAACTTAATTATCCCATCTATGATAAAGAATTGTATGCTTTAGTGCTGTGCTCCATGTTTGGGAACATTACCTTAGACCTCACGAGTTTGTCATCCATACCGATTATGAAACGCTTAAGTACCTCAAAGGTCAAACTAAATTGAACAAGCGCCATGCAAAATGGAGGAATTCATTGAATCTTTTCCTTATGTGATCAAGTACATTAAGGGTAAAGAGAATGTAGTTGCCGACGCGCTTTCACGATATGCATGCTTGTCACTCAACTTGAGTTGAATGTTATTGGTTTTGAGCATATAAAAGACTTGTATGAGCATGATCCATCTTTTGCTTCTCCTTATGCTAAGTGTTTGACGATATGTCTTGGGAACAATATTACATCAAGGATGGTTACCTTATGAGAGCTAACAAACTTTGCATTCTTTAGTAGTCTTCTTCGCTTGCTACTTTTGCAAGAGGCTCATGGAGGCGGACTCATGGGACACTTTGACGCGACAAGACATTCGCCACGCCTCCAACAACTACTTTTGGCCCAAGATGTTCCACACGCATAATGCTTCACCAACCGATGCTACACATGTCGCAAAGCTAAGTCTAAAGCTCAATCTCATGGTCTTTACATGCCTCTTCCTATTCCATATCAACCATGGGAAGAGATTAGTATGGATTTCGTATTTGGTTTGCCTAGGACTCAAAATGGCAAGGATTCCGTGTTTGTTGTTGTGGATAGATTTTCTAAGATGGCACATTTCATTCCTTGCAACAAGATAGACGATGCTTCACATGTTGCAAATCTCTTTGTAGGGAAATCTTGCGACTCCATGGCGCATCAAAGACAATTGTCTCCGATCGTGACGCCAAGTTCTTGAGTTACATTTGAAGACACTATGTGCTAAGCTCGCATACCATCCTCAAACCGACGGCCAAACGGAGGTGACGAACCGCACACTATCCACTCTACTTCGTGTCTTGATCAAGAAGAAAATCAAGGAGGGAAGCATGTATACCCATCGCCGAAAGTACGCCTACAATCGTGCAAGACACTCAACTACCGCAAGTCCCCTTCGAGGTCGCTTCACGGTTTCAACCCGTTGTCCCCATTGGACATTCTACCACTTCCTCCCAAGAGCGCACTAACATGGATGCGAAATAACGAGCAAGCTACATCAAGAAGATGCACGAAGATACAAGGCACACCATTGAGCGCAAGCACAACGCCAAGCAAACAAGCTCAACGCCAACAAGCAACCCATCGCCTTCAACATTGGTGATCTAGTGTGGCTACACCTTCAAGGACCGCTTCCCAAAGAACGCAAGTCCAAGCTTCTACCTCGAGCCGATGGACCTTTCAAGGTGCTAGCACGCCACAACGATAACGCTTACAAGATCGACATACCGAGACAAGTACAACGTGAGCGACATCTTCAACGCCAAGGACCTTGCACCTTCCATGGAGATGAAGCTTTGATCCGAGGTCGATCTCTCCCAAGGGGGGATGATGGAGCATCCCACCATCATCCCCATGGACCTACAACCGCCTCATCAAGAGCCAAGAGGACCCATGACACGAGCTAGAGCTAGAGCTCGAGAACGAGGTGACCTCTTCCTTATTGATATCACATATGATCCACTCGAGACAATGCTACTACCTAAGTCCGACATGCTATGCATGATTAGGTGTCAAGGGGAACTCCTGAGGATGCACGTGAAGATGGACAAGCCGCCAAGTACAAGGAGGAAGAACCATGGTTTAGAGGAACCGGAGGAGTTCTGGCTCAGCCTGACATCCGCCCCATGCCCTTGACATCCGGCTCTTCTCGACGCCTGCATATCCGCCGCCCCGCCAGCCTGGAACCGCCTCCCCATCACCAAATGCACTTAAGATACCTAGACCAGCCCAGAGATCTGCCTCCATCACCTCGACATCCGCCCGGTCTCAAGCTCCTGGATATCCGGCCCCATTCTTAACTGCACCCCTTCCCTGTTCATTGCACAAACGTCATTTAGCCTATCTTGACATCCGGTTGAGAGCTTGACATCATGGCTTTAAGGTTCTGGACATCCGCCCGACGCCTCGACGTCTGCTTGCTCGTCATGGCAAGTGTCTCGTAATATGTCACTTGTACTTTCTTCGAGACTATATATACTTGATCCTCCTCATTCTAGGGTTAGCTTTGGATTAGCTCATGTTTAGGGGTGAGAGTTTTGCTCATCCACTTGGCTGGCTTCTCCTCGGAGATCAGGACCCCACGGAGAAGATCCCCGCCGGATTTAAGACCCCTTCTAGGGTGGACTCCCCATCAAGACCTCCTCTCGAGAAGAACGGCTACTCGTGGTATCCTCACCTTTGTTGTCCTGAATCTTGTGCCACTCTCTATGTATCCGATAATCTAGCACTTGTGTGATTGATTTCTTTGCTTGCTGAGTGCATTCTTCTCGGTTCCCCTCGCTTCCTCGTAATTCTTCCGTGTTCCTCGTGGTTTCCGTAGGTTCCGCTTCCAACGTGAAAGATCGCCTAACGAGGGTTCCGCCCTACATCGTAACCCCACCTTCATTATAAAAAGCTTCTTATATTCGCAATATCCAGATTGCAATCTTAGTTTCTTGCTTGTTCTTCGCTTGCTCGCAGGAAAACAGGCCTCGTGGTCGTTGATCGTGTTCGCGCAATCAATAACTCCAGTTGGTTTAGCGATTGCTAGGCGCGACGCCCGCACGACGTAGTCGGATCGCCAAGGTCGACTCAGAGAAACGATAGCCACCATCTCATCAAACATCGGGACACCTTTGCCTCTATCAGTTCTTGATGTAGAAACCAAGATGATGGAGACTCGCCCTAAGCAGCCAAACACCTTAGGAAACGGAAAACCGCGAACTCAAAATCTCGAACGCCAAATGTCAAAATGGTGGTAGCGGAATGCGGTGGTGGTTTGCACTTGGCAATGCGGAAGTGGAATGATTGGCTATACACGTGTCGGAGTTGAAGTTGCCGCCCTAAGTAGCCAAACACCTTAGAGACACAAGCCACAACTCAAACAAGCTCAAACAACTATTGGGTTAAGTTGGGGTGCCTAAGTGTATGGTGGGCACGCCTACGCGGAAGTTATGGTGGTGGTGGTGGTTGATGAAGATGCAACCGTCCCTAAGCAGTCAAACACCTTAGGAGACTCAATCACAACTCAAATAACCTCAAATGCAAAGGGGAACAAAATTGGTTAGGTTGCGGAAGTCGGTGGTGGTTATGCGGAGGATGTGGTGGAAGCCCTAGGCAAAGATGCCAAAGTTCCGAAAATTTGACGGAGTCAAATGGTGGTGGTAGTATTTTTATGGGATGGGAGATGTCAATAGCTTCAAAACGAGCTAAAGAACGTCAAAATCGGACTTCGGATGAATTAGTTATAGCCGATACGTTGAAACGGGGAGGCTGAATTACAGGGCCGGATATCCGGGGTAGGGCCGGATTTCGGGTGTATGTTCAGAACCGAGCGGATTTACGCCCAGAGCCGGATGTCCGCTTGGGGTCGGATGTCCGCCAGATGGCCCGGATGTCCGCCTGAGTCCCGATGTCCGCCCGATTTAATCCAGATCTCGCTTAAGTGGAAATTTTCAATTGGGGCGGAAATTGATGATTTCAAGGTCAAAATTGAGAGATTCCGTGGATGAAAAGTGGGGAAACTTGGGGAAATGCTAGATCCACTGAAACCAAGCAAATCCATGGATCAAAATCAACAAAACATCATCACAACTAACAAATCACAAAAAGTTTTGGGGCTATTTTTGGTGGATTTTTGATTTAGGACTAAATCAACAAAATCAAGCTAGAAATCACGGGTAGGGCTCCAAAACGGATCAACATGGCTCATGATACCAAGATGATGTAGGGCGGAACCCTACGGGATGATCTTTCACGTTGGAGCGGATCCTACGGGAATCACGAGGAACACGCGAAGAACACGAGGGAAACACGGAGGAAACGAGAGAAATCACGAAACCAACAAGAGATCAATCACACAAGTGCTAGATCACCGATCACATAGAGTGGCACAAGATTCAAGATCAACAAAGGAAAGATACAACGGTAGCCGTTTTTTCCATGAGGAGGCCTTGATGGAGTCCACCCTAGAAGGGGTCTTGAATCGCTTGGGGATCTTCTCCGAGAGGTCCCGATATCCGAGGAGAAGTAGACAAGTGGATGAGCAAAGGCTCTCACACAAAATATGAGCTAATCCAGTTAACCCTAGAAAGAGGAAGGGATGGAATATATATAGTCTACGGGGCGAAGGGTACATGGGCTTCGCCCTTTACTGTTCACGACAGCGAGGCCGAATGTCCAGCGCCGGGCCGGATGTCCGGCTTGTGGAGGCCGGATGTCCGGCTGGCGGGCAGACTTGCCGGTTCGATAGGTGAGGCCGGATATCCGGCTGGGGGCCGGATTTCCGGGCTTCGGGAGGCCGGATGTCCGGGCCCGGAGCCGATGTCCGTCTCCTGAGCCCTTCGATGGCTGGGTTGCCGCTGCGACATCATCCGGGCCGGATGTCCGGCTGTAGCCTTTCTCCGTTCCCGATGCGAGCATCCCACGATCATCCCCATGCATCCACAACCGCCTCATCAAGAGCCAAGAGGACCCATGACACGAAGCTACAGCTAGAGCTCTCGAGAAAGAGGTGACCTCCTTCCTTATTGATATCGCATATGATCCACTCGAGACATGGCTACTACCTAAGTCCGATATGCTATGCATGTTTAGGTGTCAAGGGAACCTCCGAGGGTGCACGTGAAGACGGACAAGCCGCCAAGTCCATGGATGAAGAGAACCAACGGAAACGGGCAATCACCTTCCAGTGCCCCGACATCCGCCATGACCCCGACATCCGCCCTCGAGCTTCCACCTCAAAGATCGCCTGTTGCCCAAGTCTAAAGGGCCCGGACATCCGCGCCCGCCCGACATCCGTTTCAGCCCGGATATCCGCCCAAGCCCGAAACCGCACCTCTCACCCGATTCGCAGAACGGTCACCCCAGCCCGACATCCGCCGGATAGCCCGACATCCGGCGCCATGGCGAAGGCCCCGACACTCCGCCCGACGCCTCGGACGTCCGCCTCCTCGCCAAGGCAGTAGGTATCCGGACTTGTCCCATGTACCCTTCGCCTCGAGACTATATATACTTGATCCCTTCCTCTTCTAGGGTAGCATTGATTAGCTCATATTCTTGTGTGAGAGCTTTGCTCATCCACTTGGCTACTTCTCTCGGAGATCAGGACCTCTACAGAGAAGATCCCCAAGCGGATTCAAGACCCCGCCTAGGGCGGACTCATCAAGGCCTCTCACGGAGAAGAACGGCTACCGCTTGTATCTTTCCTTTGTTGATCTTGAATCTTGTGCCACTTTATGTGATCGGTGATCTAGCATTTGTGTGACCGATTCTTGTTGGTTGCGTGTTTCTCTCGCTTTCCCGTGTTTCCTCTTGTTCTTCCGCTGCGTTTTGTGATTCACCGAGGATCCGCTCCAACGTGAAAGATCATCCACGAGGGTTCCGCCCACATCATCTTGGTATCATGAGCCACGTTGATCACGCTATTGGAGCCCCTACCCTCTTTTTCTAGCTTGATTTTGTTGTTTTTGTCCTAATTCTGAAAATTCCCACAAAAATAGCCCCAAATTTTTTTGTGATTTGTTAGTGTGATGAAGTTTTGTTGGATTTGATCCGTGGATTTCGTGTGTTGGTGTAGATCTAGCATTCCCCATCTTTTCCACAATTTCCATCCACAAATCGCCAAAATTTTGACCGGATTTGACCTCTCCACGCTGGTGTTCATTGAGCCCGACATCCGCCCGAACAGCCCGGACATCCGCACCCTTGACATCCGCCCGATCAGCCTCGACATCCGCACTTCGACATCCGCTTCCAGCCCGAAACCGCCTCTGGTAGCATCAATCCCCATCCACCACTCCGCTCACCGCCTAACTTTCGCCAAATTTTGTCCCGCGCCCACATACACTTCCACTTACCTCCACCACTTCCGCATAGCACCACCATAGCCTTTCCCACTACCAATTCCGACAATGTTGCCAAATTTTGCTTTGAGAATTTGAGTTGCGTTTCCGTGATCCTTTGTGTTTCGCTATCTAGGTACGGTTCAACATCAACATCACCACCGCCATTTTCGCCAAGGACGGTAACATCGTCGACATCTTTGTCATTACTTGCAATTGCATTGATAACCATCATAGCCCATCTTTATGCTTGTTTACCCATCGAGACTAGCCATTGAGTATTGCCGCAACGTGACTTGTGCACATTAGTGATCATACTCGATAGCATACATACCATACCAAAGTGGTGCATATATTAGCATCAACTTGTGTGTCACAAAGTTGTCATCGATACACAATTGCTATCTTGGTTCGTGAAATTTTGCATGAGAAAAGAGCTCAAAAGAGAAAGAGCCAATCAAGCTTTTAAGCAAAGAGAGAAAGATAAGCAAAGAGCTTATTAGCAAGAACCATAGCATCATACAACATTAAGATTGTCATACTTGATCATCTTGGATCAACACATCGAAACACCATACATATAGCATACTTGGGATAGAAGTCGCTGCCTTTTTGCTTAGTAGGTTGTGCACAAGTTCAGATCCGCCTATTGTGCAATCGTGCAAGCGCCTCTCTAGTGTTGTGCAACAAGAGTATGATACGGGCTAACCCGTGTAGGCCGATCTTTCACGCTTGGAGGGATCCTTCAAGAACACGATGAACGTGGGGAAGAACGGAGAGAAATCACAAGGGGAAACACTCAAGAACAAGTCTAATCACACATCCACTAGACAATCAAACACACAAGATCCACAAGGTACATGAACAACAAAGGAAAGATACAAGGTAAAGTTCATCTCCATGAGGAGGTCTTGAAGGGGTCCGCCCAAGAGGGGGGTCTTGATGATATCCCGCAGGATCTTCTCACATGGAGGTCTTGAACTCCATGGGAGTGGTAGTCTCTCTCTCTCAAGAGTAGAGGTAGGAGCAAAGCTCACCTAAGAATGAGCTATCATATTTGCTAACCCTAACTAGGAGGAGGGGAGGAGTATATAGTCTTAGCCACGAAGGGTGAGTGGGGAAGGGATACATGGGCCTTTGGTCTGACTTACGCGGGCAGCAAAGCGCTGGATGTCCGGCTGGGGACCGGATGTCCGGCTCGTGAGATGCCGGATGTCCGGGCGGTTGGCTGGATGTCCGCCGTGGCGGCTAAGCTTATCGGATAGGGTGTCGGATTTCGGGAGAGCGCCGGATGTCCGGGTTGCCGAGGCGCCGATGTCCGGGTTGCCGAGGCGCCGGATGTCCGGCCGCCGGTGCCGTTCGCTTTGTTGGTGCAGCTCTCCTGAGGCTGCACAGCGCCAGATGTCCGCCTCGCCCATGTCCGCCATTGTAGCTTCAAAGAGCTCCGCCTTCTTCCGCTGCCGCCTGTGCTTCCTCGCGGATGGTGAAGTTGTTCTTGGCGCTTGCACTCCTCCCACATCCGTGAAGCTCAAACAATACCAATGCATGCACACGAGAGAAGTGTCAAGTAGTATACCATCCTCAAGGGGTCAAGTGAGCACGTAAAGGAGAAGATTCACCTTTATGTATGAGAAGTAGAGGTCGACGTGTCACTTGCCAAACAGACTTTTACATGGTGATGACCGAGATGCTCCGCATCATCCCTCCCCTTGGAAAATATCCGACCTCGGATCAAAACCAAATCACCATGGAAAGAGATGGCGGTGTCAGGTCGGTGGTCGGTCACCAAGCACTCGCTGCCTAGTAGCTCAAATGGGCACTCTCCAATGTCGCACTGCCTTGTGATTCCTTCAAAAGGAGCAAATGGAACAAACACTTGAAAAACAAATGTGGTTAGCGTTAGTGCAAAACCAAGCATTCAAGAGGTGATTCACCAAACAAATGTTGTCATTACATAGCATAGGGTGTGACAAAGGATTGTGGCATGGCATGTAAGCACATAAATTGAGCAAAATCAAGGTCATCATGGGGACAAGTATGCAAATGTGAGGTAGTGATGCAAATATGTGTGTCAAGATAATAAGCATCTACCTCAACTTCATAGCAAGCGTGGGAAAAGTGCTCCATGAAAGGTCTATGGTAGGCATAGGAATCATTCACAACACCTAAGAAGATGGGATGTCCAAACACATGGGTCAAGTGCAAGACACCCAAGCATAATGTGCATAGGGTGTAGTGAGTATAGCGTGGCACTCAACACAATAGAAAGAGCAATTGTTCATCATGTGTGAGGCAATCAAGTGAATCATGTGACAAGCAAATGGACATGGCATATGTGAAGAAATGATATTGGTGCAACCAACCATATGATAGTAGCAACACAAGGTATGTATGTCATGAAACATGGAAATGTGGCAATCATAGGTGAAAGCAATATCTCTAACATGCTGCAAATGGTGCAAGCAACACATGAAGTATGATCCACAATATCCAAGCTCAAGAAGGATGTCACTTTGAAAGCATTTCCTTGTGCATTCTTCACATTGCCGGAGTGGTAGGAAGTATGGTGTAGAAGCTAGTCGTGGAAGAATCTATGAGGCTCGCCTCAAGAGCTCGAATGGTCAACTCACGTGAAGTGGAAGTCGACACAAAGTCCAAGTATCCTACACATGCACAAAACAAAACAAAGAACGTATGAGCATGGTAGATAAACACATCATCCATCATGATGGTTCTCATCTTTTGCACAAAACCATTAGAAGCACAAGTGCATGAATAATATGATGCAACAATGGCTATATTCATGGCATGGGGTATATGTTGCAAAGAGGTAAGACAAGCATGCTTCACAAGAAATATGTCAAAATCTCCAAACATATGTGAGAATGCTATGGGGGCAAACTCATGAGCAAGACGAATAGCATGGTTGCACTCAATACATGGCAAATCTAGCATGAGGGAGGCAACATATGGAGATATGTGACAAGAAGCAATAACAATGATGTGCAAAGCTCTGAGATGGTTGTCATCAACCGCATGAAATGAGTAAGTATGAATCATAGGTGATGCAACAAGACAAGCAAACATAGTAATCAAGTCGTGCAAACTAGTGGAGCGAAGATGCAACACACTAGAGTAAATCATGGCAATCATGTCATGTGAGCAAATAATAGGCAAGGAAAATGCACATGACATATCGCAAGCACTAACACAAAGCAAGATAAAAGTATCATCATAGGAATGGGTCATGAATAGAACATGGCAATAATAAGTGATATCTCCACCAAGCTTGCAAATACACATACAAGTATGAGAGTCAATCATCATGTAAAGCAAAGCATGGGTCACAAATGCATGGAAAAGGCATAGGATGGGCATATCATGCAAAGTGAACATGGCAAGATGGGCATAGAATATGTAATGGACAATAACCCATAGCCAAGTGAGGGCCATGTAGAAGAAATGCGCCAAGTGTTTGCGCCAAGTGAGCGGTGGAAAGGCAATTCATGGGATCTCAAGTCATCATTGCTCTCTAGAGCTGCTTTGTCAACTCGTGGGATTCATGGTTGACAAGTATTCATGGGTACCTACACAAAAGAGACACAAACGAAAGAAATTGTGTGTGTGGTAAATGTACACATCATCCATCATGATGTGTATGTGCAAGTGAGTGTTAGCACAAGATAAGCATCGCCAAAGAAATTTGATGCATGGTATAAGAACATGTCATCCATCATGAAATAATAGTTGTTATGTATGACACAATGGGGACACAAATTGAGAATGCAAGTATATGGCACATCAATATCATGTTTATTCATGGGGAGCATATGGTGCACACAAGTATTGGGATCATGCAATGGATAGGATGAATCAAAATCTCCTAAAATGTATGAGGAAACTATGGGGTCTTGATGCGAGCATCCCACGCTCATCCCCATGTACACTCCATGTACTCTCCAAGCCCCAAGGATACATAAGATGAGACCACTTTTGCCATTGGACCTAAGGTGAACTCGCCCTTTCCAATCTTCCTTTCCGCATGTAAGACATGGATGTTACTTCAAGAGCGGACCTTGTGCATACAGTACACCCGAGGAGACCATGGAGAGCCCAAAGACCAAGGCAAGCGCATGCTGAAGCGAAGGAAGGAGAAGAAGAAAGAGATCTGTATGAAAGCGTACTACCGCTAACACCAAGCGGTACTACCGCTAAAGGCCCCGAGCGGGCTATCGCCTTCAGAAGCGGTACTATCACTAACCAGCGTACTACTCTCACTATCAGCTTGAGCGGTATCACCGCCCTTGCCCGCATTTCACTACCGCCTGATCACGCAGAGTCGGGCCAGAGGCCCATGTATCCCTCCTCACTTACCCCTTCGGGACATAGGCTATATAAACTCCCCACCTCCTCCTAGCTAGGGTAGCATTGATTAGCTCATATTCTTGTGTGAGAGCTTTGCTCATCCACTTGGCTACTTCTCGAGATCAGGACTCTCATGCAGAAGATCCCCAAGCGGATTCAAGACCCCGCCTAGGGCGGACTCCTATCAAGGCCTCCTCACGGAGAAGAACGCTACCGCTTGTATCTTTCCTTTGTTGATCTTGAATCTTGTGCCACTTTATGTGATCGGTGATCTAGCATTTGTGTGACCGATTCCTTGTTGGTTGCGTGGTTTCTCTCTCGCTTTCCCTGTGTTTCTCTTGTTCTTCCGCGTGCGTTTTGTGATTCACCGAGGATCCGCCTCCAACGTGAAAGATCATCCACGAGGGTTCCGCCTACATCATCTTGGTATCATGAGCCACGTTGATCACGTTATTGGAGCCCCTACCTCTTTTTTCTAGCTTGATTTTGTTGTTTTGTCCTAATTTGAAAATTCCCACAAAATAGCCCCAAATTTTTTTGTGATTTGTTAGTGTGATGAAGTTTTGTTGGATTTGATCCGGATTTCGTGTGTTGCGTAGATCTAGCATTCCCCATCTTTTCCACAATTTCCATCCACAAAATCGCCAAAATTTTGACCGATTTGACCTCTCCACGCTGGTGTTCATTGAGCCCGACATCCGCCCAACAGCCCGGACATCCGCACTCTGACATCCGCCCGATCAGCCTCGACATCCGGCACCTCGACATCCGCTTCCAGCCCGAAACTGCCCTAGTAGCATCAATCCCCATCCACCACCCGCTCACCGCCTAACTTTCGCCAAATTTTGTCCCGTGCCCACATACACTTCCACTTACCTCCACCACCTTCCTCAGATAGCACCACCATAGCCTTTCCCACTACCAATTCCGGCTAATGTTGCCAAATTTTGCTTTGAGAATTTGAGTTGCGTTTCAGATCTTTTGTGTTTCGCTATCTAGGTACGGTTCAACATCAACATCACCACCGCCATTTTCGCCAAGGACGTAACATCGTCGACATCTTTGTCATTACTTGCAATTGCATTGATAACCATCATAGCCCATCTTTATGCTTGCTTACCCATCGAGACTAGCCATTGAGTATTGCCGCAACGTGACTTGTGCACATTAGTGATCATACTCGATAGCATACATACCATACCAAAGTGGTGCATATATTAGCATCAACTTGTGTGTCACAAAGTTGTCATCGATACACAATTGCTATCTTGGTTCGTGAAATTTTGCATGAGAAAAGAGCTCAAAAGAGAAAGAGCCAATCAAGCTTTTAAGCAAAGAGAGAAAGATAAGCAAAGAGCTTATTAGCAAGAACCATAGCATCATACAACATTAAGATTGTCATACTTGATCATCTTGGATCAACACATCGAAACACCATACATATAGCATACTTGGGATAGAAGTCGTTGCTTTTTTGCTTAGTAGGTTGTGCACAAGTTCAGATCCGCCTATTGTGCAATCGCATAGCATCCTCTAGTGTTGTGCAACAAGAGTATGATACGGGCTAACCCGTGTAGGCCGATCTTTCACGCTTGGAGGATCTTCAAGAACACGATGAACGTGGGGAAGAACGGAGAGAAATCACAAGGGGAAACACTCAAGAACAAGTCTAATCACACATCCACTAGACAATCAAACACACAAGATCCACAAGGTACATGAACAACAAAGGGAAAGATACAAGGTAAAGTTCATCTCCATGAGGAGGTCTTGAAGGGGTCCGCCAAGAGGGGGTCTTGATGATATCCCGCAGGATCTTCTCACATGGAGGTCTTGAACTCCATGGGAGTGGTAGTCTCTCTCTCTCAAGAGTAGAGGTAGGAGCAAAGCTCACCTAAGAATGAGCTATCATATTTGCTAACCCTAACTAGGAGGAGGGGGAGGAGTATATATAGTCTTAGCCACGAAGGGGTGAGGGGGAAGGGACATGGGCTTTGGTCCGACTCTCTACGCACAGCAGCGCTGGATGTCCGGCTGGGGACCGATGTCCGCTCGTGAGATGCCGATGTCCGGCGGTTATTGGATGTCCGCGGGCGGCTGTTATCGGATAGGTGTCGGATTTCGGGAGAGCGCCGATGTCCGGGGTTGCCGAGGCGCCGGATGTCCGGGGTTGCCGAGGCGCCGGATGTCCGCCGCTGGTGCTCGTCCGTCTTGTTGGTGCAGCTCCTGGAGGCTGCACAGCGCCAGATGTCCGCCTCGCCCAGATGTCCGCCGCCAGAAGCTTCAGCAGCCTGGCTTTCTTCCGCTGCCGCCTCCAAAGCCTCATGATGGTGTAGTTGTTTGGCGCTTGCACTCCTCCCGACATCCGTGAAGCTCAAACAATACCAATGCATGCACACGAGAGAAGTGTCAAGTAGTATACCATCCTCAAGGGTCAAGTGAGCACGTAAAGGAGAAGATTCACCTTTATGTATGAGAAGTAGAGGTCGACGTGTCACTTGCCAAACAGACTCTTTTACATGGTGATGACCGAGATGCTCCGCATCATCCCTCCCTTGGAAAATATCCCGACCTCGGATCAAAACCAAATCACCATGGGAAAGAGATGGCGTGCTGTGTCGGTGGGTCGGTCACCAAGCACTCGCCGCCTAGTAGCTCAAATGGGCACTCTCCAATGTCGCACCGCTCTTGTGATTCCTTCAAAAGGAGCAAATGGAACAAACACTTGAAAACAAATGTGGTTAGCGTTAGTGCAAAACCAAGCATTCAAGAGGTGATTCACCAAACAAATGTTGTCATTACATAGCATAGGGTGTGACAAAGGATTGTGGCATGGC
Organism: Aegilops longissima; assembly: GCA_021605205.1. Lineage (NCBI taxonomy): Eukaryota > Viridiplantae > Streptophyta > Magnoliopsida > Poales > Poaceae > Aegilops > Aegilops longissima. The sequence continues at coordinate 5,227 of JAHIAM010005635.1, read as the reverse complement.
ATGTAAGCACATAAATTGAGCAAAATCAAGGTCATCATGGGGACAAGTATGCAAATGTGAGGTAGTGATGCAAATATGTGTCAAGATAATAAGCATCTACCTCAACTTCATAGCAAGCGGGAAAAGTGCTCCATGAAAGGTCTATGGTAGGCATAGGAATCATTCACAACACCTAAGAAGATGGGATGTCCAAACACATGGGTCAAGTGCAAGACAGTCCAAGCATAATGTGCATAGGGTGTAGTGAGTATAGCGTGGCACTCAACACAATAGAAAGAGCAATTGTTCATCATGTGTGAGGCAATCAAGTGAATCATGTGACAAGCAAATGGACATGGCATATGTGAAGAAATGATATTGGTGCAACCAACCATATGATAGTAGCAACACAAGGTATGTATGTCATGAAACATGGAAATGTGGCAATCATAGGTGAAAGCAATATCTCAACATGCGCAAATGGTGCAAGCAACACATGAAGTATGATCCACAATATCCAAGCTCAAGAAGGATGTCACTTTGAAAGCATTTCCTTGTGCATTCTTCACATTGCCGAGTGGTAGGAAGTATGGTGTAGAAGCCAGTCGTGGAAGAATCTATGAGGCTCGCCTCAAGAGCTCGAATGGTCAACTCACGTGAAGTGGAAGTCGACACAAAGTCCAAGTATCCTACACATGCACAAAACAAAACAAAGAACGTATGAGCATGGTAGATAAACACATCATCCATCATGATGGTTCTCATCTTTGCACAAACCATTAGAAGCACAAGTGCATGAATAATATGATGCAACAATGGCTATATTCATGGCATGGGGTATATGTTGCAAAGAGGTAAGACAAGCATGCTTCACAAGAAATATGTCAAAATCTCCAAACATATGTGAGAATGCTATGGGGGCAAACTCATGAGCAAGACGAATAGCATGGTTGCACTCAATACATGGCAAATCTAGCATGAGGGAGGCAACATATGGAGATATGTGACAAGAAGCAATAACAATGATGTGCAAAGCCTGTAGATGGTTGTCATCAACCGCATGAAATGAGTAAGTATGAATCATAGGTGATGCAACAAGACAAGCAAACATAGTAATCAAGTCGTGCAAACTAGTGGAGCGAAGATGCAACACACTAGAGTAAATCATGGCAATCATGTCATGTGAGCAAATAATAGGCAAGGAAAATGCACATGACATATCGCAAGCACGAACACAAAGCAAGATGAAAGTATCATCATAGGAATGGGTCATGAATAGAACATGGCAATAATAAGTGATATCTCCACCAAGCTTGCAAATACACATACAAGTATGAGAGTCAATCATCATGTGTAAAGCAAAGCATGGGTCACAAATGCATGGAAAAGGCATAGGATGGGCATATCATGCAAAGTGAACATGGCAAGATGGGCATAGAATATGTAATGGACAATAACCCATAGCCAAGTGAGGGCCATGTAGAAGAAATGCCAAGTGTTTGCGCCAAGTGAGCGGTGGAAAGGCAATTCATGGGATCTCAAGTCATCATTGCTCTCTAGAGCTCTGCTTTGTCAACTCGTGATTGGCAAGTTGACAAGTATTCATGGGTACTTACACAAAAGAGACACAAACGAAAGAAATTGTGTGTGGGTAAATGTACACATCATCCATCATGATGTGTATGTGCAAGGAGTGTTAGCACAAGATAAGCATCGCCTCAAAGAAATTTGATGCATGGTATAAGAACATGTCATCCATCATGAAATAATAGTTGTTATGTATGACACAATGGGGACACAAATTGAGAATGCAAGTATATGGCACATCAATATCATGTTTATTCATGGGGAGCATATGGTGCACAAGTATTGGGATCATGCAATGGATAGGATGAATCAAAATCTCCTAAAATGTATGAGGAAACTATGGGGTCTTGATGCGAGCATCCCACGCTCATCCCCATGTACACTCCATGTACTCTCCAAGCCCCAAGGATACATAAGATGAGACCTCGACTTTGCGCCATTGGACCTAAGGTGAACTCGCCTTTCCGAATCTTCCTTTCCGCATGTAAGACATGGATGCTACTTCAAGAGCGGACCTTGTGCATACTGTACACCCGAGGAGACCATGGAGAGCCCAAAGACCAAGGCCAAGCGCATGAAGCGAAGGAAGGAGAAGAAGAAAGAAGATCTCAGGCGAAGGGTACTATCACAACACCAAGCGGTACTACCGCTAAAGGCCCTCGAGCGGTACTTCATCATTTCAGAGCGGTACTACCGCTAACCAGCGGTACTATCACTTCATTTCACCGCTTGAGCGGTACTACTGCCTTTGCCCCAGATTACCGCCTCCTGCTTATCGCAGAGTCGCCAGAGGCCCATGTATCCCTCCTCACTTACCCCTTCAGGACATAGGCTATAAACTCCCCACCTCCTCCTAGCTAGGGTTAGCTTTGGATTTGCTCATATTGTGAGAGCCTTTGCTCATCCACTTGGCTACTTCTCCTTCGAGATCAGGACCTCTACGGAGAAGATCCCCTGCGGATTCAAGACCCCTCCTAGGGTGGACTCCTCAAGACCTCCTCTCGGAGAAGAACGGCTACCCTTGTATCCTACCCTTTGTTGTCCTTGAATCTTGTGCCACTCTATGTGTTTGATAATCTAGCACTTGTGTGATCGCTTTTCTGTCGGTTGAGTGATCTCTCTCGCTCTCCCCGTGTTTTCCTCGTGTTCTTCCGCCGCTCTTCGTGTTCCTCGTGATTCTTCCAAGCGTGAAAGATCGCCAACATAGGGTTCCGCCCTACATCATCTATGGTATCATGAGCCACGTTGATCACGCTATTGGAGCCCCTACCTCTTTTTCTAGCTTGATTTTGTTGTTTTCGTCCTAAACCAAAAATCCCCACCAAAAATAGCCCCAATTTTTTTGTGATTTGTTAGTTTTGATGATGTTTTGTTGATTTTGATCCGTGGATTTGCTTGGTTTCAAGTGGATCTAGCATTTCAAGTTTCCCACTTTCCATCCACGAAATCTCTCCAATTTTGACCTCGAAATCATCCATTTCCGCCCCAAAATCGCCACTTCTATCCGGAATTTGCGAAAATCCCGACACGAGCGGTACTATCGCTTCTTCCAAGCGGTATCACCTTACCTCCAAGCGGTACTACCGCCTTCCAAGCGCACTACCGCCTCCCAGAGCCAGCTTTGGAAAACTCGACACGAGCGGTACTACCGCCTGCCCAAGCGGTATTATCATCATTTTGAGCGGTACTATCATTCCCGAGCGGTACTACCGCCCTACCCAGTTTCGCTTTTTCCGCTTTCACCGCTTCGCCATAACTAATTCATCCGAGTCCGATTTTGACGTTTTTAGCTCAAGCTGAAGCTATTGACACCCCCTTCCCATAAAAATACTACCATCACCATTTGACTCCATCAAATTTTGTGAACTTTGGCATCTTTTCCTAGGGCTTCCGCCACATCCTCCGTGATAACCACCACCGACTCCGAACTCCAACCAATTTTGTTCCCCATAGCATTAGTGGTTGCTTGAGTAGTGATTCGAGTCTCCTAAGGTGTTTCGCTACTTAGGGATGATTGCTTCTTCATCAACCACTTACCACCACTTCCACATAACCTTGCCCACCATACACTTCCGACAACCCAACTTAACCCAATTGTTGATTGAGCTTTTCGAGTTGTGGCTTGTGTCTCCTAAGGTGTTTCGCTACTTAGGACGGCAACTTCAACTCCGACACGCAGTATAGCCCATCATTCCACTTCCGCATTGCAAAGTGCAAACCACCACCGCATTCCCGCTACCACCATTTTGACATTTGACGTTGAGATTTTGAGTTCGCGGTTTTTCCGCTTCCTAAGGTGTTTCGCCACTTAGGACGCCGTCTCCATCATCTTGGTATCTACATCAAGAACACCGCCACTATCATCGCCAAGGACGGTAACCTCCATATCATATTGGTATCGTGGTATCCATCCATTGTATATTCCCTTGCCATTGCATTGTTAACCCCTAGCCTTATTTTATGCTATTTGCCTATCGAGACTAGCCATTTGAGTATTGCCGCAACGCTATTTGTGCACATTAGTGATCATACCTTCCATTACATACCATACCATATCATATTGGTATCATATCATCCATTGTGTCTCAAGTTTGTTCCTCAACACACACAATTGCTATCTTGGTTTGTGCATTGTGCAAAGTGGCCAGAAAAAAAAAGAAATAAAGCTTTTAAGCAAAAGAAAGAGAGCAAAGAGCTTGTAAGCAAGTGCCATAGCATCATACCATATTGCACATAAGATTGTCATATCCATCATCTTGGATCATCTTGAGAGAAACACCGAACCATACATACATAGCATACTTGGGATAGAAGTTTATCCATTTTGCATCTTATAGGTTGTGCACAAGTGTCGATCCGCTTATTGAGCAATCAAGCAAGCGCTCTCTTGAGTTGTGCAACACGAAGCCGCTTCCGTGGGATTACACATTTTGTGCTCATTCCTTGGTTGCACAACCCCATTTATCTATCCGCTTGTGTGTTTTCGCAGCCATTCTTTGCTATTGGTCCATTTGTTTCACTTCTAATTTGTGAATCTCTTTCAACATTATTGACTGACTTGCTAACATTTTGCATTAAATTTTGTGCCACTATCCTCACCGAGCTCCTCCATAAGCTTTACTTGTGTAGGTGTGAGAACCGACAAGGATTGGTACCAATAGTGCTATTTCATTGTCCGCATTTGAGTGAACTTGATTCATTTTCAACATTGGTCAAGGTACATTGGTATAAGTTCTTCTTTCTCCCACTCATATTTGCTCGAGTCTTGTGATGGATAGGCAAGGCATTTCATCTCCGGCTTCGACAACAACGACGGCGTGAACAACTACATCACCAAAACGCTCTCTTCGATCACAACGACAAGTGCAAGGCACACAATCAAGATTGCGAGAAGATCGAGAACATCTCCATCGACATTCATCACTCAAGCAAGGAGAAGGGACTACTTCGACAAGAAGCTTGCCGCACATAAAGAGGAGCAAGATGAAAGGATGGAGGAGATTCGGCCTTGATCAAGTCTTCTTCCCTTCGCCATCTTCAAGACGGCGACGCTCAAGCCACAAGTTCGGAGCGCCTGCCGATGCAAGTGCAAATCGTCCTCGCCCACATCTACATGGCGACCACCATCACGCTTGTGATCCACATCGTCATGAAGGGCAAG